>BLKR01000308.1:449995-605179 GCA_011170035.1 Teleogryllus occipitalis | reverse complement strand
GCCGCCCCTCCTGTCCCCGCCTCCGTCCCCGCCCCGCAGCCGCTCCCGCCATCGCCGCTGTTGCCAGCACTGCGCCTCCGTCGCACTCCCGTCGCTCCTCTTCCACCCCCACGGCCCCCACTACCGCCACCACCGCCATCCGCCATCCACACCGCCACCGCCCTCGCGACCACCACCGCCCCCGTCTCCGTCTCTGTCACCGCCATGCCCACCGCTTCGCCACCGCCATCCCCACCGCCGCCCCCACTTCCGCCCAGGCCTCCGTCTCCGTCCCCGCCCCCGCAACCGCTCCCACCATCGCCATCGCTACCGCCACCAGCAACGCCACCACCTACGCAACCGCAACCGCCACCTTCACCGCCACCCCTCACCATCGACACCGCCACCAGCATCATCGTCGAAAACCCCCACCGCCTCCGTCACAACACTAGTCCCGGCCCCTGCCACCATTGCCTCCGCCAACACATCCGGCCTATCATTGCCTCCGATCTCCACCTCCACTAACACCATCACCATCGTGGACAACCGACACCACCTCCGCCACAGGTACCATCCCTGCCCCTGCCACCTCATGCACCTTTGAACTCCACGGCCACCATCACCGCCATTGCCGCTACCGCCACCAATGCCACCATTCGCCCCTCCCTCCATCTCCGCCGCCCTCGTAGACGCCACCCCGTGGTTGCAGCATCACGCCGGTAGGAGCCCCCCCTCCCCCCCACCTCTCGCGTTCGTAAGCGGCGAGGCGCGCGCTGTGTGTGTTCGCCGATTGCTTCCGTTCAATTGCACTCGGGCGAGGCCGGGACGCGGGGGGGGTGGGGGGGCGGGGGCGGGCGGGGCGGAGGTCAGCCGAGGTGACACGAAAGGGGAGGTCTCCCAGCCGAGTCAATGGCGCCGGACTCCACCGAAGAGTAATGCGAGAAATATGCAAATAATAATGAAGAGCGCTATTCCTCTCCTTGTTAGCCGCCCTGGGCCTTCCCTTCCGCCCGGCGGACGCCGCTCCCATCTGCCGCTCGTCGCCGCCGCCGCCGCCGCCGCCACCTCGCCGCCCCCGACCACCGACCCCCGGCCCCGCCGCCGCGCACTTAACATGACAAAATGGCTCCCCCTCGCTGGCACCCCGGCAGCCTCCGTGTCCGCGGCGGCCATGCGTGGCTCGTCTCACATGTCGCCGGCAGAGCGCAGCACCGGTCGAAAACTTGGCCCTCCCCTGCCCCCCCCCCCGCCCCCACCGCGCTCCCACAGACCGTCAGAGACCGCCGCGCCGTCCCTCGGAAGGCCTCTGTCACGTTATTTTTAAAGCTACACCTGAAATTGTTCACGATTATAATTCATTTATTCATTCATTCCCCGCCTGATCCCCGCGTTAAGCCGGCGGATGCATATTCATGGGCGGGCAGGTCGCGCCGCCCCCGCCGCCTGCCCGCCCGCGCCAATCGCCGCGCTAGTCAGATTAACTTGTTAAGCAGCCTCCGACCTGGCGACAGGCGTAAGCGGGCGCCCACCTGGCCTCTCGACGGACCCCGCCCCCGCCCCCGCCCCCGGCCCCTCCCCCGCCACGCCCCTCGCCCCGGCGCCACAGTGCTCCCCGCAAGCGCATGACCCCTAGCCCCCAGGTGGCGCTCGGCGCTACAAGAAACCGTGATTCGAGAAATTCGCTTTTACGCATTGACAGGGGACGATAAACGGTTTTTGTTCGGACAGAACTGTTTTTAAATGCAATTAGAAACATTTTCCATGGGCGATGGGAAGTATATAAGAAATAGTTAAATTATTATTTTTTTGTTTATTATAGTCGCATCAACCAAAGGTTCTTAGCGACTTTTCAGTATTTTGCATATTCATATTTAATTTTACATTATTAATATATATATATATACATAGCACAAAGTTTACAATAGAAATGGGGTTATTTTAATAGTACAAAACTTGACATTCAATCACGGCGGGTATGATAATATTAATTATTAAAAATTATTATTAAATTATTAAAATGCTTTTCTTATCGACTATGTATTACCTTGACTCTTTATTGTTTAAACTCATTGACAGGAGACAATGAACAGTTTTTGTTCGGAAAGCAGTTTTCAAATGGAATTAACATTTTTGATGGGCGATGGAAGTATATAAGAAATCGTTAAATTATTGAAATGCTTTTCTTATAGACTATGTATTTCGTTGACTATTTATTATGTAAATCGATCATCATAAATCAAAATCAACCGATTTGAAAATTGGAAATGATCAAACCGTAGAAAAAATTGGCGATGTTTTAAAACGTGTAACAATGAGAATATTGTTATGGGAAATAAACAGAAGCTGGTTAAGGGGTGTTATTGAAAGAAAAGAAAAGCATATTGACAGTAGATGTAGACAGCTATATAACGAAGAAAATATGTAAAAGACGTATACAAATATTAGAGACAATTGAGGATGTGAGAAAGTAAACAGAAGAGAGCATTGGACAGGGAATAACAAAGACTATTGAATCCTCCTGAACAGCAGAATGCTGAAATCAACGTGATAATGGTAATGACCATATTTATAAACATACGACGGTGAATATTATTCTTGTGACCATTCTCAGATATTTCTAGCATTTTTTAATGTCTTGTTTTTTCACAGTTTTATTTCTCCTCATACAAATCAGAAATTGTATGTGAGTTCTTTCTCACATTCTTTTTTGTATTTTTCATCTTTCACTTTCAATCTAGTTAAGCTTCCTTTAGCCTATGCATTTGCGTTGTACCTCAGGTTAGTACCGTTATCCCAGTATTTTATAGTCTTGCGTTATTATCTCCAACTTAGGCTGTATTATTCTACAACAGAAACGACTTGATGATTTGAAACACTAAATATAAATCAGGCTTGTGAGTCCAAGATATAATAGAATTCATTTATTATAAGACTAAACGTATTTCGGTAGGCCTAGTGGACTCACGTTGCACAGATATCATGTTGAACTAATAAAATTCAAAATATGCGACAGCACAAAAGGAAAGGACAACGTGAGCACGGCATCACGATGCATCCAATTGGACTCTGCGCTAATTGATAAATCAGACAATCAGTTGAAAATTGCAATGATTGGCCAAAGAATAGAGACTGGGTAAAATTGTTATCTCAATGTATTTGTGAATATTTTTATTATGTCCGGGCCTTAAGACTTAAACACTATTATCGAACTTTATATATCACACGAATGATACTATACTTCAATATTCTTCAAAAGGTATTTTCTCCATCCATCGTACTGAGAAAACTTGTCATGATTTTGACTAGGCAAATAGCGTTAATCGACTACTTGATGAAATAAATCAGGTAATCTTTTGTGTAAACTGTATATGACATAATATCTGGATAAAAACCACCAACTTTTATTCAGAATAAAGTAAATAATATGATAATAATTTTGATGAAAACTGTGCTTGATCGCATATTCACTAATTTCAGTTTCGTCATGACATAAGTCGTGTATTCATCTTGAAATAGAACATCACGTCAAATATGTATTTTTTATGCCTTAATTTACTTTCATTTTTAAGGTGCTGTAACTGTGTATGTCCGCTGGAGGACACATGTAATATATATCACCAAAGCCTATTCATATGAACATTTTATAACCCCGTCGTTGAAATTTAAGTCACGTTATGCCCAGTGAATTGTCATCGTGCAGAAAACATTTCGTCGAGAGCGAAATCCAGCCATTGCATATTCTGGTCCGAAAATGAACTGTCACGTCGAATAGGCAACGAATTCGTATGTGCGCGCCTCATAATCAGAGGGCATGCCTCGGAACAAGACTAATCCTCATCGCTCGCCCCTTTCAACTCCACGAAAGGCTCTGCTTGAATCATTATTGTGCTTAGAGCTATATGAACGTTACTATTGAATCTCAGAATATACTTGTAGAACATCCAATTATAAGAGTACAATAATTAATCACGAATGAAATAAGAGTACACTGCGATTTATTCATAGCTGCCTGTGAAGTAAATCATAAGGATGTCTTCTAATCAGAAGGTTGATCGCCACCATAGTGACGTCACTGTAGTGACGTATAGTGTCCCGATTGGATGGCACCGTAACAGCTAATGAAATCCCGCAGGCAGCATTGGAAAAATCGCAGTACAATAATTAATGTGTCATTTTATTCATTTGAGATGTTATATACTTTTACGACTACCTCCAGTTGCGTCGATTGAAAGTGTGACTGCACGATTGCGAAATCGATCCCGGGTGGACATTTGCGGAATCGATCCCGGCCGGAAATTTGCTTGATGCGTTACATCAGCGAGATTGTGCACCCTTTCAGAACAGAGTTCATGGGGCACCTGCTCTGATTGGTATTTTCCGTATTTTTCCTGATTCAGAGGAGTGCCAGACCAGCTCCTAAAACTATGGACCGCGAAACTTTCTTTCCACATCTACAGGATGTAAACACAGATTCTCGTATGGACCGTTTCTCATAGATGTTATGATTTAATCTGGAACTTGCTCTCAGCTGTTTCGTGGCGGTTGATTAATGAACAAAAACAGAACATATTGTGGCATAGCTTTTGGAAGTGTTTGGTTTTAGTACATTGAGAAATATCAGTTGAAACATCTCGGGTACCTTGACGATTTTTTCTGCAAATCTGTTATTCTTTTATATTTTAATACATACGTTTTTTGTTCCGCGTGCTTACTCTCTGCTCAAATAAACACTATTTATCAGAATGTTATTTAAACGTTGACATTAACATTAATTTTCACGAAACAATTTTTTACTCAATAATCTCTCTTGATCTATAATAATAATACTACGAATAATACTAATACTGATAATAATAATAATAATAATAATAATAATAATTATTATTATTATTATTATTATTATTATTATTATTATTATTTGTCTTTATTACCAAAAAAACGTGAGTTTAAATGAAACCATTTATTTACAGACTAAAGTTTATAAATGGCGTGGGAAACATTTCATGTGTATTGAGCTAACTTAATGTCTTTATTTAACACACGTTTAGAATCATGTCTACGGGAAATTGTATACGAATATTATTTGATAAAATCACATCGGTACACATTCACAATTTCATTTCGCGTCAGTATTTATTTTCATTTTAAAACAACTGGTATATTTTTGAAATTAAGTCATCTTGCGCTGAGAATGTGAGAGGCACAGTTCCCCGCTCTTAATCCGTTTACGAGTTAACTCGTGTTTCAGAAATCGATGTGTTTGTCAGATGTTCATATCCGTGAACACAGACCGAACGAAGTGAAAACAATTAAGTATACCTACGGTCAGCGTGGCGATGGTTCTTCACATGCTACATAGCATTGGAACACTGACGATAATGTAACTGTCGTCATAGAGGACATTATTTATATTGACGGGTCAATCTTAACTTGGTTCACAACTTCACTGGCATAATTAGTACAGGCTGATGGGTTTCTCCTCTCAAATATCAAAATTGGCTAGCCGAAGTATTCGTAAACCACTACCGTAAACGTACAAAATAATTGTTAAGGCATCAATGAATATTTTTAAAAGACAATAAATTGTTTTATTATAATTTCAATACTTTTGAATTACACTTGACTACTTGTAAGAGTGTCACTGTAGACAAAGGAATAATGAAATGTGTAAAAAAAATTTCATTAATTTTCCTAATATTTTGAATTACTTTCGAGGAAAAGTAAACTATATGTCCTCAACCTCGAACAAAAGCTGAACGTTTCAATCCAAATTAATCGTTCAAAAAGCATTCGAATTTCTTTGCATTTCAAATATCATTAGATTTGTACGAAAAGTCATATCCATTCTTGATATGAGGCGAGTGTGAATCAGAAACGTGAGACAAGAGACCAATGTATTTTCATGCTTCCATACTGTAAATTAAAATTTCCGAACACGTACCGAACTGAAAAAAGGACTGTTAAAAAATATTTTTAAAACTGTGTTAGTAAATTAATAAAATTTTAAAATTACCCAAACTTATTTTTGTGTTAACATTTTTCGTGCTTAAAACAAAATGTATGTGTTCAGTTTCTAATTTATACTGTTTTAATAGAATGCATTTCTTTCGTTGGGTTCAGCTTACTCTGTTATAAAACAGCAGTTAAATACCAAAACGCACAAGAATATCTCGACGGATACACACAGTTATTTGCATGTTCTGTGTAACTGCATGTAACTGTATCATTTTATTTGGCCACCGAGAGCGCGTCCGAAAAAGATCGCGTCGCCTCCAAACATGAACAATCAAGTGTGGACAAAAACGACGCGAAGTGTCGCCGCCGATCATTTGTTTCGCTTGTCGTGGCACGCACCGCTCCGCCCGGCCCCCGCTCGCTTGCAAAGGTATACAATTCACGATGCCCGGCGCACATATCCGCCGCACGAATGACGTATACACGTGAACCGGTCGGCAAAACTGTCTACGGAACGTCATCCACCGTTTACGCACCCCCTGCCCCCCCCCAACCGTCCTCTGCCCGTCCTCACCACATCCTCGCCGTCCACGCCCGTCCGACAGGCGCCTATCGGAGCGGCACGCAATTAAACATCGAATCCCAACAACAGTCATTGTGTACTCGAGGCCGGGCACTGGAACGGAAGACCAGCTGGATGTTGGTTCAAATAGATTGTAATTTCATTTGAAAGTAAATACACACAGCGACGCCGTATACCGGACGTGTTTACTGTCGCGAAACAGTTTCTGCTAGATAAACCCATAGTAAATAACAATACAATTATTAGAATGCGTCGATGCGTACGGGTCCAAGATACGCGAGCCGGGAGGCAGGCGCCACGCCTACCCCGAGCGGCCGTGCGGTGACGTCACGACCCGCGAGGGTTGGGGAGGAGGGGTCGAGGGGATGATGTGGGAGGGCGGAAACAGCTGAAGGTCTGGGAGCGCGCGGCGACGCCTCCCAAATCCGCCAAGCCCAGCCGGTCGCAGCGAGCGCAAACAGCCCAACAGGTAGCGCTGTCGCAGTCATTGTTTGCGAGAACGGCGCTGGCGGCGGTGGTGAAAACTCTTTATTCGCACCTAGATGTTGATTCGACATCCCTAGGGAATTTATTTATCATAGGTAATACGAGGCTTTTGTCATAGGTCCACGATTGCTTTGGAAAATGTCGATAAATCCCCGACTCGCGAAGCGAGAAGGGGATTTATCAGAGTGTTTCCAAAGCCCTCGTGGGATTTAATAGGACTATTCCACGAATGAATTTATGTCCAACAGAGTTCCAAAATGCGCCATATATTAAAAATAACTGAATGCTATGTTGAAATTAAAGAGGTTATGTTATAGTACATACGCGCTTTATTAGACATCGACATAGCGATCTATGTATACCGCCTCCTAAGATAGATGAGTCACAGTTTATGATTGGTCAGTAGGAAGAAGTGGTAAGAAAAATCTCATAGAAAAAGTGATAAGGTACACCTTTTGCTAGATTTTGAGGTACACCGCCCTGAATTGGGCATTTTGTAGGTAGAATTAAACACTATTGGTTATAATTTCACAAGTGGAATAGTCACAGTTAATAAAAGAAAGTTCTACCTATCTATTCTTCGCAATTATTCTGGCCGCCTCAAAACATGGTCTAAAATGAACTGATGAAAACAAATTCTCTCTCGCATGGGAATATGTACTCACAAGCAACATAGGTATTTTTGTTTAGTTGCAATGTGCATCTGCATTGTGTTCGTTTGCCATTGCGTCGAGTGGCATGCATTATTTATTCCATAGTTTCACGCTTATTTGTTTTAATTTAGATTTTTCACGATTTACGGCACTTGTTAACTGTTGTTGCTTAGTTTACTTCAAGCTATTTTAGCTCTAATTTAAATAGTTTGTTCAGAACTAGTTTCCTTTGAGTTCTGCCATTTCTATTGTTTCTAATATTGTTTAATGGTTGGATATCATATCATTATAGTTATTTTGGATTCTAATTGATTGGTAGGGTGTCCAAAAAAATCCAAGTCTCTATTTCTAACGCATCACCTGTTAATTTGTTTGTTTGATGTCAAAACAATCGTAAAGGAAATTTCGTGTACGTAGGACAACAGCAAACCGTGCAGTCTTGCAACTAAACTTGCCAGAGGTTGCAGACTCAGCCTAACCTCAGCCTCAGTTGTCAAGGAATTTCTTGCTATTTTGTTAGTAAACGTATTGTTTTCAAATATTCAACATTCGGTGAAATTTCTCCGTTCTAAAAATTGTATTTTTTAAGGGGATATAAAACATCAAGTAATGGGTTCAAAACTTCCCTCAAAAAACGGACTGATAAAGAGGAGAGCCTTGAATCTATTGAGGAAGAAAATCGGCGTACTTAATATTTTTCCGCGACAACTGCTTTGACGCCATCTTATAAATCGTTAAAGAACGATTTATCTTCTGATTCTAATAAAAATGTGGATTTTCAGGCAGATTTTCCAACGCTTATAGAGAACATACGACCTGGACAACATCCAAGTGGAAACATTTCATTACTCCAAAATTAATTGCAACGCTTGATAGTGTCAGCTAAGTATGAGAGATTCTGTATGTTCTCGAAGTTGAGATACCATTGAACCACTTGGACATAAGTATTCAGTTCAAAACAATTGTGCGAATAAACAGAAAGAATGAGCGGAACCAATAAAAATTGATATTCAGCACGAGATATCAGACGTTGTGGCCGCTCATTGGGAAGAAAAACTGTTGCCTACTTTAGATGCTCGGAAATCAAATAAAGAACGTCTTCCGATAGTTATTTCCTATGGAAATAAAGATCAATTTATTTCCATACCAAGATTAGAAGGCTCTTCATGAAGAGAGCACGCCCAAGCTGCTCGGAACGCGACAGATAGACACGAATTTGCACAGAAGTGCAAATTCTTTGTTCTGAACACATCTTGACATACATAACAACATATATCTTGAAATACAGGTCAAATCAATGATGCCCAAATACTTCTAGAACAAAAGAATAATAGAAAATGTTAATTTTTGCTTGTCGCCCATTGTGCGCTTCAGAGCTATACCTAGCAGTCGCTCTGACGTACTCACTTGGGCCGAAGCTTAATAATATGATTATCTCTCTCCACTATTTCCAATATCAATTTTCAAAAATTCAACGCTTTCAACGAAAATGAGACCTGCGTCATTTTTTTAAGCGTTCCTTATTTTACCTCTAGAAAATAATTAAAGAATAACTAAAATGCATTAATTTCAAGCATAAAGTACGCCAAAACTACTCTTCCTTTTAAAAAATTGTGCATGACCTTTTTTAGACGAGCTGGATTTTTAGAACAGATTTTCTTTAAGACAAAAATCTCTATCTTCAAATGTGTAATTTTGAAATGTTAACTTTTTGTAATTTTTGAAAATACAGACAGTTTGTCGGAAATGATACTAGACCAAATGTCTGTCGTCCTTCAATACATACGAGGAGAAAATGTTTTTGAGGTTTAATTCAAAATTCCTCCCCACAATTAAAACATTCGTTTCAAACTCAGAGGGCCCGAGTTTCTTTAAATAGTGTGAGGAATACCGTTTTTTGAGAAAATCGACTGAACAGTTTAGGCACCAGTGCTGTCCATAGACAGACGGACATGGACAGACAGCCGTCAATCGATTTTTCGGTATTAAGGACCCATAACACACGAATCATGAATACACGACGTGTTAGAGGAAGTAGTTTATTATATGTTCGTCTATTTTAAATTTATCCACTTTTTCGTTACCAGGACATTGCAATAAAAGTCTTTCTGTCGAAAATTCTGTTTTTCGGCGCACGATTACAATATTTTAATCTCTTTACGAAGTAACGGCGAGAAACTAAAAACGAAAAGCTTTCACGAAATTTTTGTTTGAAATTAATACAAAAATTGTTCCAAATTAAAACAAGAATTTTTCTAATATTTTTCTTTGATTTATTTCTTCGACAGAATAAAGGACGCTTAAAAATTCCGCAGGTCTCATTTTCGTTGAATTCTCTTAATTTTCAAAAATTGCAAAAGTTAGTAATAATACGAGAGAGTATGAGCTCTTCTAGTAGCACTATTTTGTTGTTAAGGTGATGGTGAATAACAATAGGCGTTCCGAAATCTTAGTCGCCCAGGCCTCCTGGAATACAGAGACCAGACCGCCTGTGTTCCGCTTATGGATATTGGGGTTCAAACCTTCTTCTTCACTTGTTATTGAATCTTCTTCGCCACTTCCTATTTAATTTGTAATGGACGAGGCGACGTCTTTAAGGTTTTCTCAGGATTTTCCCAATTTACCCTGATTCACTCACAGTTTATATAAAATCACTATAATTTCTTGAATCATGCATTCATATTACGTATTCATCTTGCCAGAACGTTTCCGATAGTTTCTAACACTCAGTATAGCTCTTGTAAATGCGATTTGATAAATTAGTTATTTTAGGTTTTATAAAATGTCTCTTTATTATTTTTGTAAGACAAAATACGGTTAACCATTGTTAGCAAGAACTCGAATTAATTAACACGAATTTCGCCGTAACAGGAACAAAATTTGGGTTCCGGCAAGGGATTACAGTAATACGGACGTACAGTAACACATGGATGACACGAATTTTTATAACACGAACTCGGATTATTTCGGTTCCTTGGAATTCGCTTTAGTGAGGGTTTGCTACAGCTGACATAGTCTAGTGGTGACGTGTTGTGAAGTGTAATGCAATATAGAAGTAGAAAGAGAAGTGAATTGCAAATGTTGTGAAGTGAAGCGCAGTGTAATTAAAAAGTCGTGTAGTCTTGTATTTAATAGTTTAAAATAACTGTCCTGGTCAGCCATAAAATGTAGATAATGCTATTATTGTTTTATTGCTCTTATTGTAAACATTTTAATTATATTATTATTATTATTATTATTATTATTATTATTATTACTATTATACATTGTTTTTCTCGGTATTCACCGGATTTTTATTTGACTGTGTCGGGTTAATAACCAAGACACAGGTCAATTCATGTTTGGTCGCAATTTAGGAATTTTCGAACAATCCTGCATGTGTTTAAGATGATCGATTTTTGCATAATTTTATAAGTATATTTTGGCATTTGAATAAGTTCCAGATTTTTATGGATGTTATTTGGTATAACTCCTGTGCACGAAATGACCAGAGGAACAATATGCACGTTTTGGAGATGCCATAGTGCCTTGACGTCTGCTGCTAGTTCTGTACACTTTGTTATTTTTTCTGCATGTGCTGTTTGAAGATTAGCTGTTTGTGGAACAGTTTTGTCAATCAGGAAGCCAATCTTTTGCCGTTTGTCTTTATTATTATTATTATTATTATTATTATTATTATTATTATTATTATTATTATTATTATTATTATTATTATTATTATTATTATTATGTCTTAAAATAATTTAAAGTTACATTGTGTTAATATTTCTAACTGAAATATGTAAGTCGTAGTGTTCTGCCACCGGGTTGTATAAACCTACCTGCAGAAATAATATATATCTATATATTACGAGCTTGGGATCGGAATAGAATGAGAACCTGTGAATTCAGGGTTTAGTAATCCCAAACCCAGCCCGTGGAGCTCCGCATTCGAACCCGCAACCGCCCAGTGGAACGTGCGCCCTCCCAGAGGCCAGCAGCCGCTCAGCCGCCGGCGGCAGCCTGCGCGGAAGGGCGAAGGGCAAACACTGCGATGCGGGTTGCGGTTGCCGCGCCGTGCGCCTATTGTCAACGCATGGCTTCCACCCAGGCCCCACGGCCCGCGGCCGCTCCCATTCCCCCCCACCACCACCACCACCACCACCACCACCACCACCACCACCACCCTCTTCCTTCGCCTGACACTTCTTCATCCTCGCTTACGGTTTGCTCACCGATTTTCTCTTCTCCCTCCGCCCTTCACCTTCCACCTGTCTCCTTGCGTATACAACCATCCACATCCATAACCCTTCCCCTATCCAATTTCCGTCAGCCACCCCTATGTTTTCCCACCGCCTTGGATGACTCCAGGCCCCACGGCCCGCGGCCGCTGCCATTCCCCCACCCCACCCCACCCCCACCACCACCCTCTTCCTTCGCCTGACACTTCTTCGCCCTCGCTTACTCACGGTTTGCTCTCCAATTTTCTCTTCTCCCTCCACCCTTCACCTTCCACCTTTATCCTTGCGCATACAACCATCCACATCCATAACCCTTCCCCTATCCAATTTCCGTCAGCCACCCCTATGTTTTCCCACCGCCTTGGATGACTCCAGGCCCCACGGCCCGCGGCCGCTCCCATTCCCCCCCACCACCACCACCACCACCACCCTCTTCCTTCGCCTGACACTTCTTTGCTCTCGCTTACTCACGATTTGCTCTCCAATTTTCCATTTACCCTCTGCCCTTCACCTTCCACCTGTCTCCTTGCGTATACAACCATCCACATCCATAACCCTTCCCCTATCCAATTTCCGTCAGCCACCCCTATGTTTTCCCACCGCCTTGGATGACTCCAGGCCCCACGGCCCGCGGCCGCTGCCATTCCCCACCCCACCCCCACCCCCACCACCACCCCTCTTCCTTCGCCTGACACTTCTTCGCCCTCGCTTACTCACGGTTTGCTCTCCAATTTTCTCTCCTCCACCCTTCACCTTCCACCTTTATCCTTGCGCATACAACCATCCACATCCATAACCCTTCCCCTATCCACTTCCGTCAGCCACCCCTATGTTTTCCCACCGCCTTGGATTCCAGGCCCCACGGCCCGCGGCCGCTCCCATTCCCCCACCACCACCACCACCACCACCCTCTTCCTTCTGCCTGACACTTCTTTGCTCTCGCTTACTCACGATTTGCTCTCCAATTTTCCATTTACCCTCTGCCCTTCACCTTCCACCTGTCTCCTTGCGTATACAACCATCCACATCCATAACCCTTCCCTATCCAATTTCCGTCAGCCACCCCTATGTTTTCCCACCGCCTTGGATGACTCCAGGCCCCACGGCCCGCGCGCTGCCATTCCCCCACCCCACCCCACCCCCACCACCACCCTCTTCCTTCGCCTGACACTTCGCCCTCGCTTACTTTACGGGTTTGCTTCTTTTCTTCATTCCACTTTCACCTTTATCCTTGCGCATAAACCATCCACATCCATAACCCTTCCCTATCCACTTCCGTCAGCCACCCCTATGTTTTCCCACCGCCTTGGATGACTCCAGGCCCCACGGCCCGCGGCCGCTCCCATTCCCCCCCCCCACCACCACCACCACCACCCTCTTCCTTCGCCTGACACTTCTTTGCTCTCGCTTACTCACGATTTGCTCTCCAATTTTCCATTTACCCTCTGCCCTTCACCTTCCACCTGTTTCCTTGCGTATACAACCATCCACATCCATAACCCTTCCCCTATCCAATTTCCGTCAGCCACCCCTATGTTTTCCCACCGCCTTGGATGACTCCAGGCCCCACGGCCCGCGGCCGCTGCCATTCCCCCACCCCACCCCACCCCCACCACCACCCTCTTCCTTCGCCTGACACTTCTTCGCCCTCGATTACTCACGGTTTGCTCTCCAATTTTCTCTTCTCCCTCCACCCTTCACCTTCCACCTTTATCCTTGCGCATACAACCATCCACATCCATAACCCTTCCCCTATCCAATTTCCGTCAGCCACCCCTATGTTTTCCCACCGCCTTGGAAGACTCCATGCCCCACGACCCGCGGCCGCTGCCATTCCCCCACCCCACCCCACCCCAGCCCCACCACCACCCTCTTCCTTCGCCTGACACTTCTTCGTTCTCGCTGAGACACTCGTTCGCCCTCCAATTTTCCCTTCTCCCTCCGCCCTTCACCTTCCACCTTTCTCCTTGCGTATACAACAATCCACATCCACAACCCTTCCCCCATCCAATTTCACCCCTATATTTTCCCACGGCCTTGAGTGACTCGGGACATCAGTTGATGTTACTGCAGCCCCTCTGACCGGGTGGTCCTACAGTTGGAGTCTTGACGATGGCAGGATTTCGATACTAGCTTGTCAGCTCTGTCAGCTGTCTGGAGGAGAATTCTAGTGGCCGGCTGCTCTGATCGGTACTTTTCCGTGGTTTTGCTGATCAACACCAGGCAAATGACGGAGCAGTATCCTAATAAATGGACCGTGGATCCCAGATAGGAAAAGGACGCTAGCTTGTGGGAAAGCGTAGACACCAAGATGTCCCTTCAGTTGGATATTCAATGTAAGAACAACTCTTTGTTCAGCTGGACTCGTATGTGTTACATGTTTAATATTATACATCGATCGTTTCGCACTGTCATACAACATATCACAAAGTGACATCGGAAACTTCGAAAGTACTTCATTAATATGAAAATTCGGTTGAAAAAAGCGAATGTCTTCTTTTCTCTTTCAGAAAGATGTGCTTAGCATTTTAACATGTGATAATTAGTTTGATGCTTATTATGACTTTGTAGGAGAAAACAATAAGAATTGTTGTGAACAACATATTAATTAAAGAATGAAGAGAATGAATTTAGATTAAGGATAAAAGATAAAATATTCTATTGTTTGTACCAGCAAACTGTAACAGAAAAATATAGAAATGCAAATTTAATAAATTCATCTCCTGTGAATAGTAAATTAGAAAATAGTTTGTTGACACATTATTTTCCTTTCAAATGCTTGTATCGAAATGCTATTGTTTTTTGTTTATTGTTAGCATGTCCTCCTTTCTAAGGAGGATAACTTTGTACTTCATCAAATGCACAGCTCTTGTCACTAAACGTATGATAAACTACATTCACACCTCCTTTCTCGTACCGAAAAACGCCGTGTTGATCCATTTTTCCCTGGCATGAAAGCGTGTTGCGTATCCCTTTCTCCCGCCATCGCATTTTCAAGGCAATATTTGCGCGCGATATTGAAACCGGACGCGGGCGCGTCGCTTCGAAAAACGAGTCGTCCCATCTGCTCCACCTCCCCTCCTCTTCCGTCTCCTCTCCCAGCTTCGTTCCTCCTCGTCTCCTCTCATTCCTGCTCTCCCTCTCCCTTACTACCATTTTCTCCCAGCCTTCCCTTCACTTCCTCTTTTCCTCTCTGCGACATCTCCTCTGTCCCATTCTCTTACACCTTTCTCACCCCTGCATTAGGATCTTCGACTCCTCCTCTCTCCCCTCCATTCCCACATCCTATCCGCCACTCCCCATGCCTGGGCACCCCTCTTTTCCTCTTCAATTGCTCCCCTCCTCTTTCCTCCTATTTTCTCCCGTCCTTCCCATTATCTCTTTTCTTCCTTCTTTATCCTTCCTTCCCCATTCTCTCTCATACCCTCTCTCTCTCTTGTACTTTCCATCATCTCATCTTCTTCCCTCCTCTCCCTTCTTTATCCTCCTCTACTCTACCCCATACTTTCGCTTTCATATCACCTCAATTCCTTTTACATCCCATTCCCTCCCTTCTTTATCTTTCCTAACTCTCCCTTCCACTCTCTCGTATCCCCTCTATTCCTTTTTCATTCCCTTCCATCATTATTTATCTTTCCCAACACTCCCTCCCACTCTCTCATATCCTCCCTTTCGTATCACCTCAATTCCTTTTACATCCCATTCCCTCCCTTCTTCATCTTTCCTAACTCTCCCTTCCACTCTCTCATATCCCCTCCATTCCTTTTTCATTCCCTTCCATTATTATTTATCTTTCACAACTCTCCCTCTCACTCTGTCATATCCTCGCTTTCGTATACCCTCCATTCCGTTTTCATTCCCTTCCATCATTATATATCTTTCCCAACTCTCCCTCTCACTCTCTCATATCCTCGCATTTGTATCCCCTCCATTCTCTTTACATCTGTCGCGGCTGTGAACACTTTTGGAAGTGCGCGCCTAGAGGGCAGCGCTCGGCGGCAAGTAGAGGAGTCAACAGAGGCAGCGGAGCCTGACAAACGCCGCCCAATCCCGAGCGACGAGCTGGCCGGAGAGCCAGCGGACGGGGTGCGGATCTACAGCGCCGCCCGCTTTAAGAGCGGGCGCCGCCCGCCCGGAGAGAGAGCGCAAGAGTCGTGATTATTGGTGTGTTAGAGCTAGGAGATTTGTAACGGATAAAGTTGTAATTGGCCCGGCGAAGTTATTAGGAAATTCTTGTTGTTGTAACGGTTAGACCCTGCTCAGTATTGGTACATCTCCTGGCATTTGGAATTTAACTTTGGCTATTGTAATACGGTACATTCTTTTGGATTTGGAATTGTACCGTGAGTTCTTTCTGTGTAATAAATCTGTGTTGTCTAAAAGCGTGTGTTATTCCAAACATAACAACATCCCCTTCCCTCCCTTCTTTATCTTTCCCAACTCCCCTTCCCAATCTCATATCATCGCTTTCGTATCCCCTCCATTCCTTTTACATCCCCTTCCCTCCCCTCTTTATCTTTCCCAAGTCTCCCTCTCACTCTCTCATATCCTCGTTTTCGTATCCCTTCGATTCCTTTTACATCCCCTTCTCTTCCTTCTTTATCTTTCCCAACTCTCCCTCTCACTCATATCCTCGCTTTCGTATCCCCTCCATTCCTTTTACATACCATCTCCCCCCTCCAACGTCCCCGTCCGTACGCCGCCCGCGCATCTTATTACGGAGCGCCTTACCCCCCCCGCCCCCGCCCCGCCCGCGCCCGAAAGGCGGGCGAGTCGACTGCGTAATCTGGTAAGCGACGCGCTGCGCCGCCAGTGGAGTCGCCGTCGACGCCGTCGCCAGAACGCGATCGGTTTATTAAGAAACCATCGCTCGCCCGACGAGCTCTGGCGATTGGAGGAGATTGCGATCCGAAGTCTTGATGACGAGCACAATGTCGGGATGGGGGAGGGCGGATGTGCTTCTGAAACAAGCCCGGGAAGCTTGCGATGGGTTAGGATTGCGGATTTCGTTTCGCTAAAGGAGACATTGAGGCTCGATTTCTGGCTGGCATCGAGCTAAACGGCTGGACTTGGAATCATCGAGTTGTGGGTAACTCAGTTTGTGGGTAGCTTAAAGCACGATGTCTGAAATTGAAATATGTTTTATCACGTTCGTCCAGATCATTTTTTGTTGCGCTCCGTCTCAATAGTTCAGCAGTACCCCAGTTGTCTCTGCAGCATTCGAGTCCCGACACATTCACCCGGTGGTGAAGTTTTGACTCCATCTGCATAGCTGAGTCGAATTCAACCACTGTTTGAGGAGAATTTTAATGTCTGGTTTACTATGTTTTCTACGATCAATACTAGGCAAATTGCGGCACAATATCTAACGAACGGGCCATGAACTCCTATTTCATCTTCTACTTTGTCCTCTGCCCGTCAAATTTTCAGTTATAATGTAATCTGTTCCTGCATCTGTTTTTTCTTCACGATCTACCACGTCCCTTATTCTTTCTTAAGTTCATTTTCACTTTTAGAAGTCGGTTAACTGGAATTCTTATTTCATGACTGTAGAATTTTGTCTTATTTTCAAAACATATTTTCTTCACAACTCCTTTACATTCAATTCACTTCTAGTTGAATTGAATTATATTTATGCCTTATTTTACGTGGCGAGACTCAAGCCATGAGGTCAGCTCTTCCGTCTGACCACGCAAATTTCTCTACGCTTCTTTCACCAACTAGGGAAGAAAGAAGGTATTACTTGGGTGACAAAACAAACAATTTGAATTTATCTCAGAGGCTTCATTTAGGCTTGAGGATCTTTTACATTCAGTAAATCTACTAACATGGGATAGCCAGCTTTACTTCCCCTCAGAACGAAGGCGTACGAAGGATTTTTTCGCACTTAAAAATCCACGGCTTCGATCGGGTTTGAATTCGCGAACTTGGGTATAACAACAGTCCGATACGCTAACCACCATCACCGCCGCAAATTCCCCTAATTCGTGAATTAGCAATAAAATTGCGAGCACCAATCAAATGACGTCACTGGGAGTGAGCGCAAGCATTCCAGCAAGGTAGCTCCCGCATGGGGAGCCCAGAGCAGAGCAGCGCCGCGCCGCGCAGCTCGACGAGGCAGGGCGGGAGGGGGAGGAAAGGGCGGGGAGGAGGACAGGAGGGGATGAGGAGGGGGGAATCTGGGCGGAGCGGTTCTCCGGAAGCGGATATTGCGGGGTCTCGGATCCAGGATTTGCATCGTTTAACTTAATTTATGATGTCAATTGGATGGAAAACGGGTGTAATCTTTATCGGACGGCGAATCTCCGAGTTGGGCCCGAGGAGGTAGCTTTCCTTGTCGCGACGTGTCGACTTGAGGGATCGGATCGTCTTTCCCAAGTTAGATTATAGCCTCAGCAGTTCACTTTTTTTTCTCTGCGAGGGAATGTAGGGAAATTGAAAAAAAAATACCGTAACGGGAAAGGAGCTCTTCAAAGTTGCCGTGAAAAGTTGTTCGTAGGTGTTCTCGAAAATGAATAACCTCTTGTCATCCCACTATGTGAAATTGAAATAGAACCCTCTTAGCCCGCACGCCGGCTCCCATCCCTTCCCTTCCGCTTTTCCTCGTCGCTCGTCGTGTGCGTATCGTTCCGGAACGCTGCCTGGGATTATACAGTTGAGGAGGGTGTCTAATTTTTATTTTACAAACTGCTACGGGGAGACTCATACGTATTATTACTAAAATTGAGTAACCCAATATAACTTCTTAAGCTCGAGGTCAGCTTGATACACATGCAAAAACATTTATTCTCTTTGAATTTTTAATATATTATTCTTAACCAATGTTGTGCAGACAATATATATATATATATATATATATATATATATATATATATATATATATATATATATATATCGTACTGACCTCGAATAAAGTTATATTGGGTTACTCAATTTTAGTAATAATACGTATGAGTCTCTCCGTAGCAGTTTGTAAAATAAAAATTATATAGTGTCAAAGTTAATCTGCAACATTGGTTAAGAATAATATATTAAAAATTCAATGAGAATTAATGTTTTGCGTTGTTTCTTAATAATGGAAAAATGCCTTTTGAATTTAAAAGTTTATGTTTCTCTTAATTTTATGATAGCTTTGCCATTGGTAATTCAGTATTTTTAAATGTGAAATATCTACAGTACATTCCTTAAAATGAAAGAATGTTCTATTATTAAACAATTTTACTATTTAATATTCTATGTGTAAATGAATGTTCTATTATAAAATAAATCAACATTTTTATCATAAAAGCAGTTCTATTGTAAATCGGCGGTTTTATCATAAACCATCAGCCCTAGCATAAATCATAAATATATTAGTATTTCCATCATAAAGTTAACACCACAATGTATCGCAATGGATGTATTTATATGATACTCAGTATCTACGCCTTCTAGGCCATATGCGAGATGAATGATTTATGTATGGACGATGAGTGATGATGTTGAATGGAATAATAATAAAGAAATGCGTGAATAAAAGGTATAAAAGCCTCCCGCGAAACCGCTTTATCCACCATAGATTCCGCTTGAACTAACAGATTCCACATGGGACTTGAACCGCGATACCCAGGGTGAAAGGGGTGAACGGTCGCTTCACCATGTTCGACAGGGCCAAAGCCATACACATCTTCTGGTTCTCGTTTGATTGATTGACTGATTGATAGTGATTCCGGGCCAATGAACTACTGTGGTAACTTATTCCGTAAGTGTAGTGCACGCATTTTTCATGGTGAGGTGGCGGTGATCTCCCCCACTGGATGGCAAGATCCGGTGCCATCTTATCGATGACTAGCAGGATTTTCTTCAACCAGGTGTCTCCAACCAGCGGGGCACCGACCCAGCTGCGACAAGCTCTAAGCTCCCAACCGGTCTTGCGGCATGTGTGGTAGTGTGGTGCATGTAAGTGTACGTGTGTGTACGTAAGGGTTGAGGATAGGTCAAGGAAGCGAAGGAAAGATCACGCACGATCCGTGACCCATTTGTTAGGGTACTGCTCCGGCATTCGCCTGGTGTTGATCGGAAAAAACACGGAAAACAACCGATCAGAGCAGCCGGCCACTAGAATTCTCCTCCAGACAGCGACTGAATTCCACCTAGCTGAGGGGGTAGTGTCGAAAATCCTGCCACCGTCGGAACTCGGACCTTCCGGTCAGAGGGACTGCAGTGACATCAGTTGATGCCCTGAGCCACCGCTCCCGGTCGTGTTCTCGTCTCCCTTCGTAATCCGTCCCTTAGCTCCTGGGGCAGCAGCAGCTTTCCGGCCGGGGCCTTTCGATCGCGGGCGAGGAGCGGCCCCGCGGGGCGCACGCCACCGTGGCGGAGCGGGCGTCCAGCATTCGGCGGCGGACGCCGTTGCGGAGAGCCGCAAAGTGGTTTCCGATTCGTTGGCGAGCGGCTAATGCGATGGCCCCGCCCCCGCCTCCCGACTCTCTCTCACCTCCTCCTCAAACTCTACCGCCCAGACCCCGTTGCTTCCGACACACTCACCCCTTCTGCTTCCATTGCCTCCTCACCCGTTTCTGCCCCCGGTCTGGTTGCCAGCTCGTCGGTCCAATGTCTCCGCCCATGGCACAGCCACCCGCTACCTTCCCACGCCTCTCTTACCCCCCAGCCACCCTTTTGCGCTGCACCTCCGTGACACATCCGCAGCCCGTGCTATCTCCTTAATCCACCGTCCCCAACTCTTCTTCCTGCCAACCCTTCCTTCAACCGCCTTGCTCGCCCTCGCCAAGCCTTCGCCAAGCCCTCGCCAAGCCCTCGCCAAGCCCTCGCCAAGCCCTCGCCAAGCCCTCGCCAAGCCCTCGCCAAGCCCTCGCCAAGCCCTCGCCAAACCCTCGCCAAGCCCTCGCCAAGCCCTCGCCAAGCCCTCGCCAAGCCCTCATGAAGCCCTCGCCAAGCCCTCGCCAAGCTCTCGCCAAGCCCTCGCCAAGCCCTCGCCAAAGCCCTCACTTGAAGCCCTCCGCCAAGCCCCACTCACCCGGCCCTCGCCAAGCGCATATTCTCCAAGCCCTTGCCTTCTCCAGCCCTCCTTGGCCCTCGCCCTCGCCCTCGCCCTCGCCCTCGCCCTCGCGCTCGCCCTCGCCCTCGCCCTCGCCCTCGCCCTCGCCCTCGCCCTCGCCCTCGCCCTCGCCCTCGCCCTCGCCCTCGCCCTCGCCCTCGCCCTCGCCCTCGCCCTCGCCCTCGCCCTCGCCCTCGCCCTCGCCCTCGCCCTCGCCCTCGCCCTCGCCCTCGCCCTCGCCCTCGCCCTCGCCCTCGCCCTCGCCCTCGCCCACGCCCTCGCCCACGCCCTCACCCTCGCTGTCACCGTTGCCATCGCTCTCGCTGTCACCGTCGCCCTTGGTGTCGCCCTCGCCCTCGCCAAGCCCTAGATGTTGCCCTCGCCCTCGTCAAGCCCTAGATGTTGCCCCTGCACTCGTCCTTACTCTCACCACCCTCGCCCTCGCCCTCGATCCTCCACTGCCGTAGCCACCGACCCCGATCCTGTCCCCCCCTCCCTGGCCGTTCGGCCGCTCACGCGGCCGTTCCACTTGGGCAGCCGCGTCGTTACGCGCTCCGCTTGGCGAGCCATTGACGCCTCCGCCCACGCACCCACCGAGACGAAGCTCCGCCGCCCCCCACACCCTGCCACTCGGCCACTCCGCCACTCAGATCGCCCGCCTTCCACGGATCTCTTAACAACTCCTGCATTTCCTTGGCGCCTGTGATTGTTCTCGCCTCGCCTAAAGTTATTTCTTATCTCTTCTGAGTACATGACTAGAGCGCACTGGTTAGAAGCTTCAACTGACACACACGCACACCGGGAGCTGTGGCTCATTGCATTAACTGATGTCACTGCAGCGCCTCTGATTAGAAGTTCCTAGATTCGAGTCCCGACGGCGGAACGATTTTCGACACTAGCTTTTCAGCTAGATCGAATTCAGTCGCTGTTTGGAAGAATACTATAACGGCCGGCTGCTCCGATTGGTATTTTTCCGTGGTTTCTCCGATCAGCACCAGGCGAATGCCGGAGCAGTACCCTAACAAACGGACCATGAACCGCGCGCGATCTTGCAAACACTTTCTTGTCCTATCCTCCCCCTTACACACAAACTTACACTAACATTCACAACACTACCACACATGCCGGAAAATCTGTCTGGAACTTAGAACTTGTTCATACTAGGGGTGGTGCCTCGCTGGTGGGAGATACCTGGTTGGGGAAAACCCCGATAGTTTATGGAAGGTGGACGCCGGATATCGCCATCCCTTGTGGGAAGATCACTGCTATCTCCCGATGAAAAACGTGCACTATACTTACAGGACTAATGTCCTCAGTAGTTGACCACCTGGAATCATTAACAATCAATCATTGAACAGACACACTACAGATGTTACAAAAATATCACACTTAAACACCTTTTATGGTAATATACGTGGGAGAGAAAGCCAGATTCAACGTGCGTTTATCAATGGGGAAACCGAATACAGTACACATTATCAATGTGATTTGTTCTAAAGTTAGACATTCGCCCAAAAAACACAGCTGCACAAACCTTTCTCGGATTTACGAGGTGTCTAACAGTATTTGGCTGACACAGTAAACACGTCAATTATGCAAAGTAGTCAAATGTAATATCTAAAATATTTTTGTCAACTTCAATTACTGATTTTCGTCATAATTGTGTAATATAAATATTCATATCGGAGTTAAAGAGAATTCTTATGGATGCATCCATTATTAATCTGTATGCAGTACACATCGCCACATTACGTTCGGATGAATTCACCGGGAGCTCAGTGCATCAACTGATGTCACTGCAGCGCCTCTGACCGGGAGGTCCTAGGTTCCCACTCCCCACGGCGGCAGGATTTTCGACACTAGCTTTTCAGCTAGGTCGAATTCAGTCGCTGTCTAGAGGAGAATTCTAGCGGCCGGCTGCTCTGATCGGTAGTTTTCCGTGGTTTCTCCGATCAACACCAGGCGAATGCCGGGGCAGTACCCTAACAAACGGGCCACGGACCGCGCGCGATCTGTCCTTCCTCTTCCTTGTCCTATCCTCTCCCCTTACACACATACTTACACTAACATGCAGTACACTACCACATATTCCGGGAGACTGGTCGGGAGCTTAGAGCATGTCCAGACTGGGGCGGTGCCCCGCTGGTAGGAGAGTCCTGGTTAGGGGGAAACCCCACTAGCCGATGGTAGGTCGGCGCCGGATCTCGCCATCCAGTGAGGAAGATCACCGCCGTCTCCCGAAAAAGCATGCACTACACTAACGGAACTAATGACCAAAGCAGTTGACGCGCCCGGAAACACGAACAAATCAATCAATAAATCGGATGAATTCGGAGGGAACGTTAGAAATATTACCTAGTATTCAGAATTGTTTGTCAACCAACCCGTTGAGAGCTCTGACTGCTGAAGTCTTCGTCGACATCAGTGGCTTAATGTGTCACCAGTTCACCACCTTTTTAGCTATTCCAAACAATTTCGGAACCCTCAGTAATCGCCATCAACTATTTGATCCTCTTACAATAATATTTATTGCTATTTAGTACTACAAATTGTTCAAAGTATTACACATACTCGAATCTAGAACTCATGGTTAGTGGTAGGCACTACTGAGCGTATACCAAGAGGCTGTTTTCCTATTTTAATTATACTTTGAACAAATTGAAAAAACAAACTTTGTATTCAAAATCTGAATTTATTTTTAACCAAAAATTCTGATTTTATTTTTAACAGAAAGTGACTACCACAAAGACTTCTTGTATTTAACTCGTTTTCTAAACTCCTCATTCTCTCAGAGCTGCATGATCATTCATTCATTCTTGTTCTTCGAAAAATAAATGAAAGTTATATTCTGACGTTATACTTTGCATTAAACTATGTCTATCTTTCATCTATGAAAAGTGTTATGATGAGTCTGTCAATTCACAGATTATTTAATAACTTGTGGTGCTGCTGAATGGCACAGACTAGTTAGTTTTCTAATTTATAGGGATTGGACCAGCTTAACCATCTTCCCCCATCCCCTTGCAAGCCGCCATCTATCGACACCCAAGATACGTTTTTTCAAAATGTTCTCCATTTTTCGGTTTCCTAAAAATTAATGATTTTCGTTTCAAAATCGTGAAACGTTCGACTCAGGTCAGATCGACAGGAGTTTATTCAGTTTCAAAAAAATCGTACGCAGAGTTTAGGTGCTAGTGTTGTTCATATTCACCAGTCGCACAGACGGACATTTTTAAAAAGACACTTTTTCGGTATCAGAGCTCCACAAAACCTGTATTTCTGTTCAAATCTCATAAGCGATTTTCCGCAGCAATACATAAATTTGTCTATAGTACGTATATTACTCCGTATATAGCAATATTACTTCAAATATACATATATTACTACGTATATACGTACACGAGAAATTGAAAATATGAATCATGAAATGCAATATTTGATCCCTTCTGGAGCCCCCCTGGACACACTGACCGAGTAAGCATATTTACATCTTCTCATTACCTCTATTTCTGTAAACAAACATCGCCTTGTCCTGCTGTAACCAATAATGTGTGCCATTCCATTTCATTCATTAACACCTTTTCACCCTATGTCATTATAAAAATTATGAAAGCTTTTGCATTAGCGAGTTTAATTTTTGTTCCTTGTTACATAAACGTCGTAAAAAGTAATCGAACGATCTCGTTGTTTAATTATTTGAATTGAGAGTACTGAGGCAAGGTAATTCTTGATCATTCGTCATGATTCAAAAGCACCTCAACAACTTTCTTTTTTTTCCTGGCCAAAGTCATTTTCTGATCCTGATCACCGTCACTTCCACCTCTTCAACGTTTCTGCCATATTACGCTGGACAAGGTGTTAGGCTCATCGGCGAAAAAGCCCTGCACATCACAGGCAGCCCCCAACCACTGCTTCCATCGCCATCACCGTCATCCCCACTACCACCGCAACGCTCAACACATCGCCGTCACCGACAGCCACCATCACCACCATCCCCACCATCCCCACCATCCCCACCGCCACCATCTCCGCCAACGTACCGCGACCGCCACTGTCACTGCCACCGCCGCCATTTCTGCCACCGCCACCAGAGTCACCACCACTGCCAGCGTCATCGCCAACGTACCGCGACCGCCACCATTACTGCCACCAGCACCATTCATGCCACCGCCACTGTTGCCGCCACCAGCGTCACCACCACCGACATCACCTTCACCGCCATCGTCATCACAAACGTACCGCGACCGCCACCGTTGCCGCCACCAGAGTCACCACCACCGCCACCACCTGCACCGCCACCGTCATCACCAACGTACCGCGACCGCCACCGTTGCCGCCACCAGCGTCACCACCGACACCATTACCGCCACCGCCACCGTACCGCCTCAAGCGTCCCCACAACCGCCACCACCTGCACCGCCACTGGCGCCACCTCCGTCGAGACTGCTTCCATCACCGCGAGCACCACCGCCACCGCCATCATCACCACTACCACTCTCACTCCCACCGCCACCGCCATCTCCATTACAACCACCACGGTTACGCCTCCGCTGCCATCGTCACCTCCTTCGACTTCTCCGTCCCCGCCGTCTCCTCTACCGCCGCCTCCGTCACCCCCTCCACCCCCTCTCCCACCGACGCCTCCGAGAACGCAATCAACCCCGCGAACACCACTCGCTCAGAGTGTTCTTTCGAAGGGATGCTGTTCTCTCTGAAATCCCAGCCGATGCGCTCAGGGAGAGCATGGGCGGTAAAAGTCAGGTTAACGTGTAGATCTGGCTCTGTCCTGAAGTCGGGCTCTCACCGAGAAGCAATTTTCTAAATTGCATCTCTTGGGTCTGATATCAAGAAGGTGAGACAAAACGATACATCTGAAATCGAAGTTTGAAAATATATTTATATAAATTAGTGATAGGAATAGAATTTTACAATATATCTTATTACATATTTTAAGACAAAAATAAGTACTACATAAAAAAGATTGTTCCCGTATATGAATTCGATATCCCATATGCTGAACTACACGTTAATTGTTGGCAATTATTATATACATGTCGAGATGTATGTCGTACACGAGAGAGAAAAAAGGTTAGTACGGGGTCTTCTAATGTTGATATAAACATAATTTTTTCCAGTGATTAACATTATATTTTCTTTGGATATAGAACAATTCAAACGCATGTTATGAATGGCAGCAAGATTGTTAGACGAATACGACATTTGTGGAGTCATAATGTATTAGTTTTGCGATCTCCCCATCCATTCCTACATTTTCCTAGATCTCTTCCTTGTAGTCCATTATCTCTTTCAGGTACAATATATTAGATAATTTTCTTCTTAGTAAAAGACTATTCCATCAGGTTCTTCTTTCTCTGGCACATCACTCCATTTCCTTAAGATTGTAATAATACAGTATACAATAATGTGGACGGATTTTGATTTCCTTACGAATCCTTAATGTCTGTAGAAATCCGTTGCCTGAAAGAATTTATTCAATAAAAATTATTATTATTATTATTATTATTATTATTATTATTATTATTATTATTATTATTATTTTATGCGCTGTCTCCCACTGTGAATAAAACGCGCACTAAACCAACATTTCAATGCATTCTTCATTTCGTTCCAGCAAATTGTTCAGAATTTGACGTGTCTCATTTAGTTTCTGATACATTAAATAAAACTGGTACAGCCAATTTGTTCGAACAATTTGGAACAAACTATATTCGTTGCCATCTAGAGTGTATGTCACATATCTTGACAAGCGCGCCACCATGTTGCAAGAGTTCATCAACGTCACACTTTAAACCTTTAAACATTTTTAATAATATATTTTGGTTATTTTTAAAAACAAAATTTACTATTAACACCATTATTTCTAGCAGTTACGCAACTTAAGCGCGCGCACTAAAACTAATGGACGGTTATCTACTGCGACGATTTTGCTTCAGAAACAGAAATGCGGTCTTGGATGAACAAAAGTTTGAAGTCTGAATACGGGTTACTGAGAGTGGAGTCTCCAGACGCAACCAGATGTTTCACCAGGGACGGCAACAGCGCATCTGTTCGCGATGTGACGACGAGGAAATTGAAAAAGCTATCTGGCGCCCCAGGCAGCGATTCAATGCGCTTACCTCAACACACTGTTATCGCGGTAGTCGCCTCCCACTTCATGGCTCTACGTTTCCCTGCTATTCGTATTTTTATCTATGTCAAATAATGATTTGCAATTAACTTTACTTGTGATAATGTTCAAATTCTTTCGTTCATTCTCTCCTTTAAAACTTTCAAAATAAAATCCAATATTATTTTTAAATATGAATTAGACATTACGTTTAGTGGGATATTTTGCATTAGCGTACTATATCTCTACCATAAAAAATTTAATTAAAATCTTCATTTTTAAAATTATTCATTTTATTACCACAAATGAACTGTACACTATACCAAATAGAAATTAAAGTTTCGCAATTTAACTTTCAAGATTCTTCTTTTTCGAGATTTTATACGTAGGACTCGTGTTTCAAATTTATTATTAAAATATTATGTTAACATGTACGTAAGACATTTAAGTCAATCATAATAAAACTGTCTTGAATCTGGATTACTGAAAAGCTTTGGGGTATACATCCCGCCTCCAGTATGGATATTATCGTGGAATATATTTCTTTGTGTGCCATTAACGTTAATAACATGGGTGTAAACTGAGCGAAAAAGCTTTTCCAATATATAAATCGATCATTATTTGATAATTATCGTGAATGTATCTTCTATTCGCGGTCCAGAAAAGACATAGCCTACGAAAGAAAAGAAAACATTTAGCATATGCGATTTACTCAGTTAATCTCATTGTTGAGACGGCTTAAAATTTCTTGGAAGTTGGTAACTTATTTTTTTTTACGTCCAGATTTTAAGTGTGCAGCACTAGTTCAAATTATTTGCCAATCATGTTTCTTTACATTAATACACACAGGATGGGAATATCGATTTTTGCACATACACTCGCCTGATTACGCCGTTGTTTGTTTTTAAGATTTCTCCTAGTTACGTTCTCGCTTGAATTGGAAATTTATATTAATTAATGTGATTCTGTTAAATTTACTAAAATCTAGATTAACATTGGAGATTATAAAGATTATTAATGAAAAATTGCATTTCAAATTACTCGATATAAAAGCATTTCAAAAGTCAGTACTTTCTCTAAAAACAAGGAGTCAGCCAAGAATTAAATATTGTGTCAGTTTTGTTCAGCTCAGATGCTCAAGATGCTCTCTATTGTTGTGAAAGTGACTTAATGAAGAAATAGAACATAATTAATCGAAACGTCATTGTAACATTATATTCAAAGAAGTATTTATCATGTACTGTGTACTAAGTACTAACTTAGTGTACTGTGTACTAAGTACTTACTTAGTACTGTGTACTAAGTAAGAAGTATTTATCATGTCAGTGTACTAATATTATTTACATCAAGATTTCCTATAAGATTCTCCAACCTCCAAAGAATGAAATTTGATAACGTCTATTTCTCTTTAACTTATACTCCGTATTTGGCGTACTAGAACCGAATAATGGAAGAGAAAATCAGATGCTTATTCATCAACTTCAAACTTCATGAGTAGCCCAACATAAACTGTAAAGCCTCAAGTTTGTTTAAAGAGACTAATCACTAAATTAATCCTCTAGACAAGACACGTAAAATATCATAATAATTCTTGGTCAATCAATATTTCTTCTTGATTGTCAATATATGTTTGTAAATAAAAGTATCCAAATTTTTGTATGACAATCATTTATTCTAGCAATTGCACAACGTTTCGTAACTAGTTTTGTTACATCATCAGGTGCTTAGTGTGGGAACTGCTATCCCATTGAATTACCTCTGCAGTAACAATTGAGGAAATATTACGAAATCAACTCACACTCACTACAGATGATACCAGACAACCACAGACACACCAATGTCAAGGAATTAAATCTAATTCCTTGACATTGTCAGGAATCTTAATTCAATGTAATTCAATGGGTTAGCAGTTCCCACACTAAGCACCTGATGATGTAACAAAACTAGTTACGAAACGTTGTGCAATTGCTAGAATAAATGATTGTCATAAAAAACTTTGGAAACTTTTATTTACAAATAATTCTTGGTCATCCTAGTAAAATATAGAAGGGTTCACGAGCAATAATTTTGTGTATTATTTCTTGAAAAGAAACCTCTTTCTTGATGTTTCAGGTGAGATGATCATCGGCAATGACAAATACAACATGAGTGAAGTGAGCAACAGCTACTACAGCGTGGTCATGCGGCTCACCATCAGGAAGTTCCGGAAAGAGGACTTCGGGGGATACAAGTGCATCTCGAAGAACTCTATCGGCGACGCCGAGGGAAATGTTCGACTCTATGGTCAGTATAAATTTAGTGGAAGAAATAAAAGAGGTCATCTTCGTCAACATATTATTTTTATTAAAATAGCCGGCTTTCGACGGCTTCGCCGTCATCGTCAGTCTCGCTGCTTTCGGAAAAAGTCGGTAGACAAAGCACTGATTTTTGCTGAAAGCAGCGAGACTGACGATGACGGCAAAGCCGTCGAAAGCCGGCGATCTTAATAAAAATAATATGCTGACAAAGATGACCTCTTTTATTTCTTCTCATAAGAACGTCAACAACACCACATCAGAATTCCCACAATCAATTTAGTACTCTCTTAACGATACCGGCCCGGACGGACGAGATCGCTACGTCGTGAGCTTGGTAGCGATTTCGACCAGTATTGCTTCAAGCTGTAATGCTTAACTTTCCCATCCTTCATTCATCACCTTTCTTCTCATATCTTATCATTCCCGGTCAGTGGTGAAGGAGCGTACCTGTGAGGCAAGTATCCGTTCTATCTGCAAGTATCCGATTCCTCAGTTGTGTTGCGACATGGAGAACATTCCGAATACCTCGTGTATCACCTATATTCTATATCCTAATCCTACCTTAATCACTTACCCTGATCAGTAACTGTGAGAGTAATCTGTGAACGGTCTGACCGTGCGCATGAATGAAGAACTGTCTCCCTGAACATAGAATAACGCTAAAAGGACCGAGATAAGCCCATGGGTTTCCTCGGGCACAAATGTAAAGGAACATGGCCGAGATGGGCTTAAGGGCTGCCTCAGCGAGATGTTCATGGAGCGCCAGTTGCCTCTTCACTGGGAAGAGGTCCCATAGAAGCAATAGTCTCCACGGGAGTCCTCGGTAGGTCCCTCAGGCGTCGATGGAAGAGAGTCTGAAAGGGAGTCGAGCAAAATTGTAAGATAGTGCCAATTGAAAACAAAAGATAAAACGGGCGAAAATAGGAAAACCGAAGACGATTCAGAATTATTACCGAAATGTTACCTTTCTTTCGAAAATTAAAAACATGTGTTCCGACCAAAAGTATTATTGAAGTTCGGTTATACCTTAACAAAGGCGAGGGCGCTTCCAAATTTCTGTATGCCATTTTCAAACTTTAATTCAAAACTCAAGCCAATTTTTGTGTTTTGGAAAATGAGATGAACTAATTAAACAGAAAAATTGTAAAAAAATATTTCCTTTTACTACATATGAATTAAACTCCATACTAATATATAAAAATGTTCTCTTCCTGTACTTTTTAAAGTATTACTACCTCTCAAGAGGAAATCGCTGGCGCAACAGTTTTAACAGAGTTCCAACGGGCACTATAACTGCATTTTTCCAACTGACTTCGCGCAAATTGCTGCCGGCGGGAGTTGGCCTCTACCTGTTGTAGGACAGTGACAAAGCACTTGCTCCACCGACGACGGCACGGCCCTCGCGAACCCCTCGTGGAGAAAGTATACCATTGACTCGGCCCTAGGCGGCGTTGGGAATAGTCTGGGGGGTCGTGAGAAGGGGCGGGCGGGGCGGGGCCGGGCGGAACAGGGCGGGTCGTGGCAGAGCGGAGCAAAGCGGGTGGGAGGGGGCGTTGCGGGACAGGACGGGGTGGGACGAGAGGGCGGGGCGGGGCGGAGCGGGGAGGGGCGGGGCAGAGCGGGGAGGGGCGGGGCAGGGCGGGGTGGGGCGGGGCGGGGCAGGGCAGGGCAGGGCAGGGCGAGGCAGGGTGCGGCGGAGAGGGGGTGGGGCGGGGCGGAGTGGTGGGGGTGAGGCGGGGGGCGGGGCGGGAAGGGCGGGGCGTAGACGAGCTGGACGGGGCGGGGCGGGGCGGGGCGGAGCGGCGCAAAGCGACTTCCAAAGAAGAGCGGAACAAGCCTCGATACGTAAAGCACGGTCCCCGTGGAAAACTTCTCCGGCCCTCCTCCCCAGGAAGTTTGGAGAATAACATGGCTTTACTTAAGATCCACGAGCCATTTCGAGAATACCAATTTCACTCGATTCTCAGTTTTGTAGCTCGCGAGAACTTTCATCTTTATTTCCTTTCAGTATTCTCGAACATTCACTTCATCCCATATTGTAAAATTGTTTTAAAACTCTGAATGTGATCAAAGGGGTAGGAGAAAAGACGGAACATGCGTTATCGGGATGCGATGGAGAGAAGTGTTGGAGAGTATTAAGCTGAAAATACTGAATGTGGGGCCTAGAACATAATGTCAATGTGAAATGGACGCCAAATCTTTAAGCAGTAGCAAGTATAGCTTTGCATTAAGTATAAAATAGGCACACTAAAACCCAAAGATTTTCGCACATTTTATATGTGACAGTAACTGAATATTTTTAACTATCACATTTGAAAGAACATTAAGCTTCCCAAGAACAATGAGATAAAATCTGAGTTTCCTCCTGTAATCTTTATTTCAAGAAAATACCAGATATTTCTGGACATTTTTATCTATTTCATAAGAATATTTTTCATTTTCACAACTGAAATTTATTCAATTGGCTCACTAGAGTTTGGCATGATGACTAGTGCCTACAAATTTTATTTCGCTTGCGATGATGTCTCTACTGAATGCATTGACTAAACTATTCTCCTTTCAATTCTCTAATGACTTTAATACATTGTCGTTTTGTTGGTTCTTCGAACTTCCGTAATAGTCAGCACTGAGCCGAGCCGTGCCATATACAGTGACCGTTATGTATCCTCAAAAGAGTCCGGGATCATACTCAGGAGTAGTATAGAATTTCTGACATGAAATAAATAATAAAATCATAAAATAAATCAAAGAATTTTTAGTTGTATAATCTCGCTTTCTAGTGGTAAATTTTAACACTGTCTATCTATGGAGCTGGAATTCAACACTTACATTAATATCGTCTCCCCTTGCTTAGAAAAGAAAACTCATACAGTGCCCTGGTCGTTTGCAGACGTGCATATAAGTCCCCGGATTCAAAAAGGAAGAAAAATATGAAAATATGGGAAAATACAAAAAATAGGCATCAGAAGCCAAAATAGGGGGAAAAGGCACAATAAAATATGTATCAACTTCAGAAACACAGTTTGGTTGTACCTATTTTTAAAAGTCCTCAAATTGACACAATGAGAGTAAAAAAGCATTTTTCCAAATTTCCTGACTAGTAATTATATAATTTTATATTCATTGAATAAACGATACTGCTCCGCTCTACTTAGATGATACGCGGGTTGCGTATTGACTCAGCCCCCAAATAAATGAAACATGAAAATTTTGGAAAACTTGTGATCAGCAACAGCAAAAATGCTCGTGAACATTTCACAAATCATTTATCAAAAAGCAGCACGTACGCTTCTCAAGAACAACAAATAAAATACTGGCGTATAACACTGCATACGGATACACAGTACAACAGTTCTTTACCTAATGTTCTACCATAACGCAACACGTGAATTGCAAATATTTAGTGGCGGCCACTTCCTTGGAGCCTTGCAGGGACGAATGGGGGGTTCGACGCACGGACGGACGGACGGACGGACGGACGGACGGACGGACGGACGGACGGACGGACGGACGGACGGACGGACAACCGGATGGACAGACGAACGGACAGACGGACGGACGGACGGACGGACGGACGGACGGACGGACGGACGGACGGACGGACGGGCGGGCGGGCGGACGGACGGATGGACGGGTGACGGGCGGATGTGTCTGAATTAACGCTTTTAGATTAGAATATTTTGAGCTGAAACTTGATAATTACGTCAGTTGGATCGACATAGTTGTGCAATACTTGAAATCATTAATGTATTTTTATTTTGAAGATACTTTACATGAATGCCTTGAGACATTTTCAAACTTTTCTGGAAAATGGCATCATTTTTTTTTTAATTTATCTGGGGTAGAGGAAATTGCATTTATATATATGATGTAGTTGTGATTTTCATTTACATCTCTGAAATTTTGAATATTACAAAAGTTCTTATATTTTTCGAACTTACATTTTTCCATCACTCACCCTCAATACTACAGCCGGAGATTTCTTTCTCAGTTCAATTTACTCTCCGACTGTAGATATTTAAATGATGCCACGCATTCTTTTTTTCATGTATGTTTATTGAGTAATAAAACGAAGAAGAGGAAGGTTCGATATTTCGATTGGTTGGTTGTGATTCCGGAGTTCTTTGGTCTTAACTGTAGTGCATGTTTTTACATCGGGAAGTGGCGGTAATCTTCCCCGCTGGATGACGAGATCCGGCGCCGACATACCGTCGGCTAGCGGGGGATCACCCAGCTAGGTATCTCCCATCAGCGGGGCACCGCCCCAGCCGGGACAAGCTCTAAGCTCCCGAGCGGTGTCCCGGCATGTATGGTAGTGTAGTGCATGTTACTATAAGGGAGGAGGATAGGACAAGGAAGAAGTAGAAAAGAGCGCGCGGTCCCTGGCCCGTTTGTTAGAGTACTGTTTCGGCATTCGCCTGGTGTTGATCCGAGAAACCACGGAAAACTACCGATCAGAGCAGCCGGCCGCTAGAATTCTCCTCCAGATAGCGACTGAATTCGACCTAGCTTACAAGATAGTGTCAAAAATCTTGCCACTATCGGGACTCGAACCTTGGACCTCTCCGTCAGAGGTACTGCAGTGACATCAGTTGCACTGAACCACCCCTCCCGGTTCGATATTTCGTGCAATCATTGTTGTTGTTGGTGTTGTTATTATTGTTATTATTATTATTATTATTATTATTATTATTATTATTATTATTATTATTATTATTATTATTATTATTATTATTATTATACTTATAAGTAAATTAATAGAAAAACATAATCGTTGGGTTATTCAACATTAAAAACAAGTACATTCATGGTTAAATGTGTGGTAATTATGAAAAAGGACTAATTAACATTTTGAAATGAGAAAATATATCTGATAATAAAAATAATTTTAATAATGACAATATAATAATGAAAATGTATTGAAGGTTAGAAATTATAAAACATGATCCATAACATAATAATAGGCTAAGTCATTAAAAAATATTTAAAAATGAAAACACAATTGTTTGTAAGGAATTGCATTTGAATATATATTCTGTGTGCCCGCAGAGATGGAGTTGGCGAACCGTAAGGGCAGCGTGCTGGACCGCGACGACCTGGACAACGAGGCGGTGCCGGCGGGCGAGGACGGCGAGGACGCCGCGGGCCAGCACCTCTACAACGGCTACCAGGGCTCGCTGCGGGAGCCCGGCGACGCCGCCGGCACCGCCCTGGGCGACGGCGAGCTGTCGGGCGCCGCCCCCCTCCCGCGCGCCCGCGCACACGTCCTCGCCGCCCTCGCCGCCGTCGTCCTCGCCCTCGCCCGCGCCCGCCTTTGAACGCCCCCCGAGCCGCGCGAGGACGCTCGGCGAGGATAGCCCGCGGCGGGCGCCGCTTCACTTCGTCTTCCCTGGAACCCGTCGCGATCACGTGCCGCAACCTGCAGCGCCACGAGCGGTCGCGTTTTGAACGAGATTCCAATGAGCCGATTCGATTTTATTTCTTCGTCTTTTTTTTTTCTTCTTTCTTTTTTTTCTAATCATTTAAGACATTTGAGTGCCGTTTCCTTTGAAACGGCTCGCAACATATTGCGTTTAATATTATTAATAAAATAGGGCAAGAAATGTGGATTCGATTCGCGATTGTTCGGCAATGTATACAATATATTTCGTGCATACATTCATATTATATCTGTGTGCTTGTAAAAGTGCCGACATGCGATTCGGTTTCAGTCTTCACATGAAACTTCAAAACAGAAGAAACTGGCATGGATTGTTATTAAGTGTTATAAAAGTTGTATCCCGTTAACAACACGTCTATTTGCTTTGACTAGAAGTACGTAAGATGCTGAAAATCATTTTGAATTGTAATGTCACGTTATATTACCAAGAAATGCACACTTATGTTTATTAATAATTGTATTGGTATATTATGCAAAAATGTGTTAACAAATAACGGGAATTACTTACGTTACATTATATCAATTTCTTTTGCCCCATGTACATTTACAGAAGAGAGATAATGTAAAGGGTGATAATAGGAAGAAAATAAATTTGAAAAGAGATAATATCGACTCTTAATTTAAAATCAACATCATTCTTATTTGATTGTGATTTAATTTAGTTATAAAATACAGTTGTGTGTTATGAACAGTAATATATTGAATTTAATTATCTGGAAAATATTCTTATAATACGAAAAATTATTTGCACATTAAACTAATAAATATTAATGTCCACAGTTGAACTGTGCACAAAAATTTTTCAACGCAGCAATCGGAAATAGGGTGAGAAAATAAATGTCATGTAAGAAAGGACACGTGCAAAATACAATTTTGCTAACAGTTACCTTCAATAACAAATGTTCATCAAGAATTCATTTAATTCTGAATATTCTTATAAACGATTAACCCCTCTAACAAATGTGCACCTTCTCAATACCATGATAGCGAATAAATTAATTTTGTTCTTAATACTGCTATATTTTGAGTCCTTAAATTTTGCAACTTTACGAAGAATTTTCAAAATTTCGCAATTTTGCTTCTTTGAATTCCTTTTTTTGTTAACAAGCTGCTTCCCATTGTGTTTCTTTAAAATTTGTAAAGTTCCAAAAAAGGCGCTCTTTTTATATACAATTTGTTTGCTATTGTATTAGTTATATAAGTGAAGGTTCATACATTTTTCGCATAATTAGTGAATTGATAATATAAGTAAAAACTATTCAAAATAAACCTCCCAGGGAGCTCGTAAGGTTACGTATAAAAAACGGCGCCCAAATGGAAAAAATATAAACAGCTTAGAAAAGCAAATTAAGAATATCAAATTGTCTGTCAAAGTTTCTGTCGTCTAATTAGAACGATCAAATGCAACGGCGAACACTAACGGTCTAAGGTTGATAGTGTATTCCTAGCGAGTGAATGAAGAACATGCCGGTCTGCATACATCGAATCTTACTTGAATGTTGCAGCAGTTGCGTATACTGTATTTTTTCGCTGGTGGTGGGAACTGACATCCCTCAAGCAAAGCTGACAAGTTATAAAATGTAAAATTAAACTTTGAAGATTCGAGTCACTGTTGTTCGGTCAACTATTATAAAACTCTCCCGATTGGGTGCCTTTTTTGCGGCATGTTATGTTGTTAATGGTTTGATTCATTAAAATTAAGCATAAAGAGAGTTTGTAAAGAACCAAATTATAAACGAAACCCTTGCACTTTGTTGTTTCTGGTATATGTTTTACTCACATATTTAGGTCAAGAACAGATCATTGTCTTGACAAGGTACGGTCCAGTTTGTACTGAAGAAACGTTACGGAAAAGAAATTTTAATTTACGAAAAGATTATTAAAAATATCTAACTCGCACTGCCATAATTGAATATTCATTTATTATATTATAAGTAGTATATAATAATACCAATAAGTCTCCTTGAAGAAGAGGATATTGCGTAAGTGGCTATTGTGAAAATATTTCTGTAAGTTGTGAGGAAGAAAATGCCATTAGTAGTTAAAATACGTTTTTTAAATATTGAATTTGCTGTCGATTAATTAATTACCTAATAAAGATTCAGGTCTTACAATAGACATACAAGTTAATAATCTGGGAATCTTGTAGAAGTTTGACATGTAATCAATGAAGATAATGAAACAGGATTTGGGTTTTTAATAAGATTTTAATATATTTTATAATTAATTTATTTTATCAGACGTAATAATAATATAAAACATTTGAATTAAATTTTGCGATTATGTGTAAATTATCAACATTTTGTCTACTTATGTTTTATTTTCTACCAGCGGTAGAGAGTAAGGTTAAACTCTCCAAAAGAATCACCTGTACTAATCATTACTGGCCCTTAATTTGGACGGATATAAAATCTTCTTAACATACAAACACATTGTATCTAGCAGCAGAAGCCTCAATGTAATGTGTCTAAATAAAATATTAATTTGACAATCGCAAATGATTCAATTGCGCCTTTCATATATGAAGCAAGCTGATTGTTTAAATAGCAAATATTTTCAATAAAAAACATTTAAAATTATCCTCTTTATGAATTATGAAATAACTGTATTATTTCATAAAAAACTGGCTACCCTATGCCTCTTTCTGCTGGATAAAATGTTTCATCTCTTGTTTAGGAAGTATATGGAGTGTAGCTGATACAATCAATGATTTCTTGTAAGTTTCTTGTTGCTTTGTTGACGACAATAATCTTTCTGTTCGAATCCCACTGTCTCCCTATGGCAAAGAGACAGCTTAGTAGTTATCAGCTACCTGATCTTTAAAAAGTAGTGTTTTTTTTATTTCAGCCAATGTTTGCTAGTGTGAAGTTGCTTTTATTTTATTATTTGTGTATTTTAAAAATATTTGTATTTCTGCCTGTGGCAAATCATCTTTGTACTGGCAGAATGCTTAGGTAGATTATTTCAACCAAATTGTTCCTCAAATATTTTATTTGTTTTAAAACTGTCTGTTAAAAAGTAAATCATTCTTAATTTTTTTAAAGTTCTCTTAAGAATTTGAACTTTTTTTTATCTTCTTACTTACGGATTATTCGTATTTTTAATTATTTTTTTCATCGTTTTAAGCTTGAATTTATTTCCAATGTTAATATTAACATTTGCATTTATTTGTTATAGAATTTATTAGACCAAATGTCAATATTAGAGAAAATGAAGGGCTGTTATTGTAAATTGTATTTTTTATAAAAGAAAGGTCAAGGAAACAAAAATTTTTCACCTCCTTTACAGTCTCAGCTTATGTCTCTTTATGTAAGTTAATTGATAGTATAATTCTTGTAATTGTTTTTCAGGTACGATTAGTAGAATGATATTCTTTGATACTCGGACTGACAAATATCGATTATCACATATCACTCAACTGAAGTGAAGGTAAATGTGAAGTGTATTATATATGCATGTGAATATTGGTATTAGTGCTTTATCAATATTATTAAGAGGCATACCAACATATTTCTATCAAATAAGACAAGACCTTTGAAAATAAAAATGTATAACAGAATCACAATGTGATCCATTATGACATTTGCTAACATAAACTTAATGTTTATGGATTGTGAAACAATCAATGGTCTGATCTTTGTAACATGGAGAACTGCTTGCAAAAGTGAAGATTGTGTAGCAGTTACAGAACAGTCAGATTGAACTGCAGATTTCAAGATAAAGTGTATACAGTGTGCAAAGTGCAGAAACATATGAAGCGCCCAGATATGTTTCCATGTGCCAAAATGTTGCAGTGAAACTCATGTGTCCCCAATGGCCCCCAACTGTTTGCCTCTCCTTCCTGTCCGGACGCCTGTAACCCTAAGCCTGTCCCTCTCCCTGTGTACATATCGTGTGTTGAAGACCATGAAAAGTCTGTTGCGTACTCGGTTGGGTTTAACCGTGATTGCTATCGTGTATCATTGCAAAGGGGCAAGCTCTCTGTGTATTTGTGTATGCAATCACACAACTTCAAAAATGCTGTGGGTAAGACAGTGAATAGTACTTCCAGGGTTCAGCGTTGAAACTGGCCTCCCAAATTGATAAGTACCTATTTTAATAACAAATATTATTAGTATAAACTTACGTGACTGTGCTTGTTCTTGTGCTTGACTTAGTTTCCAGTCAAGTTATGCCTCTGGCTGGCATCCGATTATTGAAAAGGATGCATTAAAAGTTATATTTCAAGAACGATTTCTAAGGTACTATACCTACACGGTTTCATTAACAGTTGGTGTACATCTAAAGTAATTGAAGCAAACAGTTTATATTACAATAAATATTACCAAGGGCCTCCAACGCAGAATCCATGTATTCCCAGTAAGTGAATGGCATGAATGCATGTTTTCTCTATGATATGCCCAATGTAAGTTTTGCGCCAACGAAAAAAAGATATAGATATGATAGAAAATTATTTATGCGTTAACGTTGTAAAAAATAAAAAGATTTTAAGTGGATCTTGTTTTCTTAAATGTTTTTTTTAATATCTATAGAATTAAGTTCACGGTCAGCAAGCAGTATTGATTTCGGAAGATCGAAATTTGTACACGCTTTTCGGGTTTTCTTATTGCCATACAAAAACTCAAGGACACAAATTTTCAGAAATGAGGTTTAATTTCACATCCTTTTGTTCATAATCATTCGAAACCTTTACTCCATAACCTCTATTTTCAGTAGAACTGTACAGAATACGTTTCGTAATCATGCAGTAACTATTTTCAATTTATTTTTGCACAATACTTAAAATTAAAAGGTACAATCATAGGCATAAAACGAAGGTTTTCACAGAATATTTACTTTGAGTATCAAGCAGATGCCTGGATTTGCGGATCCCCAATATCCTGAACACGAAAACAAAAATAATTAGATGGTTGTTTCTTGGCAGCAAAAAGTCATTACCTCTAATGGTATCATTTAGAAACTTCTTCACAAAATTCGCATCTATTAATCAAAATTGCCTACCTACTTAAAGGAAGCTATTTTCAAACTATTCTGCAGTACGATACGTTATTTTCTAAATTTTTAAAATCTCAATTTTGTACTATCTTGCGATCACAAACCGCTCATTATACATTCCATCCTCGTAAAAGTGACACTTCACCATCAATTCAAGCAAATTGAACGGTTATGCATTAAAGGCCGTTTTGTGAATTTTTAGATTTTTGCACCAGGTTGTGCGTGAAGGTGTAAACTATCTATTAAAAAATGTCTGTCATTGAATTTTGTGTTTTGTCAACCGGATGTTAATTTGGATTCAGCGCCAAACACTCCACCTAAAAAATTATATTTTACATCAGGTGACTAACCACCCAATCTCACGGTTTTGTTTTACGTCAGTTGACTATGCGGCAAATGACCGTCGTTTGGTCACACGATGCATTATTGTATTGTTCCCGCCCGTGATTTTTATTGCATGTATGTGACTGCGAGTTAATCCTCTAATTGTATTTAATTTTTTTATGGTTTTATTGCTAAAGGCAGATTTAGATCAGCATCTTACATTGAAGAGAATAAGGCAGAAGTTCCTTATACTTGGACACAGCTTCCTTCCGAATGACCGATTTCGGAGATACAGAAAGTGCTCTCAAACTGTAATATAGACTTTGTACACCACAAGATTATATGAAATGTAATCAAGAGTACTTTTCGTATTGAAAAGAAAAAACAAATTCCCGAAACTAATTCTCTAAACGAGAAAATAATCTGGCTGAAGGTGAGAAAGAGAGAACTCTTAAATGACAAGCCATTTACTACAGTATTCAAAACTGAATTTAAAAGTGAACAATTTGATGTTAACTTTAAAAAGAAAACATTGACTTTCATAAATGCAAACCGCAAGTAATTTTTTGCCCACCTGACGCCTCTTTCACCAAACGGGAAACCAATTCCTGAAGACAAGCTAAATGACAATCGATCTCTAATGAACCTGATACCAAATGATACACTAGCTTTTTACCTAAAGCTCTCCAGCTACTCTGTCATCGAGGATGACAATAACGGCTTCGACAGCCCGCTACTTGATTTTGTTGATGATGGTGAAATGTCATATTTAGAAATATTAAGTATTTTTTATTTATGTATTGCATTTTTAAGTATTCACAAAAGTGTTCAGTTTACGTACTTATATTTATGCTTTGTAAGAGTTTTATTATAATATTATCATTAGTAATTATTATTTATTTATTTCCAGAAATGTTTTTAATATTGCATTAGAAAGATTTCCTAATTTTTTTATCATATAAGGAGGATTTTTTGCAAGTCATAAAATAAGTTGTTACTTCAATAAAAAGGAAAAGAAAGTGTAAAAGTATTCAATAGTAATGTTTTCTTTATATATCAGTTAATTACGATTAATGTATTATAAATTTGTCGAATCTTGTAAAATATTACAACAAGAAATAGCACTACGTACTTCTCTAATTTGCATCACTTAACTAAGAGACATTTTTTGGCTTGGAGTCAGATAATGCAAAACACTGGTATGAAAATTATTTATTAAAGCATCAAATGACCAAGCGGCATTTCTACATAAATTCAGAGTTTCGCTACATTTTTAATTTTTTTTTTTAATATGAGCATGTAAATTTAATTCATTTTAATTGTTTTGCCGTTTACAAAACAAAATTTGGGTCAGGTGCTGAATTTATATTAATACTTTCGCGTTTGTGTTAATACCTCGAAATCAAATTTCGGCGCTTGGTCAATTGATGCATAAAACCGTCCAATTATCATATTTACATCGTACAATGTACTACGGGAATATAATGGTATACCTACTTTCGGCAAAATGAATACTGTAGCCGATACTCCAGAATTAACGCTTTCCAAATTTCGTCAGCTTTGTGAGAAGAAATGTAAATTGCTCAAGAGATGTATGAACTAATATTACTAAAGAGTGAAAATGTTTCACTTGTCTAACAGAATGTTCATGTTCCTAGAAATCATTTGACAATTTTTGGAATATGTCCAACGCACGGGCGCGACCTTTCTGTTCCGTTTCCCTCCCACACTGTCCATACTTTTAAGTTATTCACGATCTGTCACATCCTGGTATTTATCAACAGTTCCACTAGCAGTGGTTCCATACGATTAGCCTTCCGTTCAACAATATAATCTACGCTCGGCGCAAGTTTGTTAAACCTATTACAGTAATAAAATTGTACTTGCAAAATCTCATTTGGCTCATTGCTTTTGATAAATTCACTCGATGTCTGGAAGTTCTTCCTATTCATTGAAAGTATTGCGAACAAGTTTTAATCTTCACGGTTTTAGCGGGATAAATTGCACGGATTGGTTTGCACAAAGTTAGTTACACAATTTACACATTAAAAATATTTTTACCAATGTATTCCATGCAAATGGTTTAGTGCAACAAATCAATCGTCAGATATAGGATGGGCGGTCGAAAATTTTTTACAGTCCAATGTTTCCAATTCGGATTTGACTGCTACAGGTGTTGTTGTGGAGGAGCAGAATGCGGACAATAGTTAATTTTGTTAATTGTTAATTTTAAATTTCCCCCTTGAATCGTAATTTCTTCAGTGTTTTACAATATTCATCAGCATTAACAGTGGCTTCTCGAGGCATAAAATCAATAAGCAATAGACAACCCAACATACAACCCAGATTTGTCTCCAAACATTTATCATTTTTTACGCAACTGGTAGTCTTTATGGGAGGCAAAGTATTTCTCAAAGACCAAGGCTTAAAAAATCAGTCTCCACTTTCTTCCACAGATGTACAAGGCGAAGATTCAAAAGCTCGTTATAGGAAGTTCACGAATGAACATGGTGACTGTGGAAATATAATGTGTCTGTATGTGGTTGTACAACAAAACACTTTCAAAAACTTTCATTACTTTCTTTTAATTTGACAATGTGCACGACTTTTCGCAAGACGATCCTCTTCCTTTCACTGGCCGATTGCTGGCCATTTGAGTCGGCCTACGCGCTCTGTCCTTGTATTAAGTACCTGACGGCCTCCCTGCAGGTTAATCAACATATGTGTGAGGGGGGTCGCTCGGGTTCAGTGGGCCAGATTCATTGTTCTACGAGACACTTCCAGAATGTCCAATTTCATGGAAAAACTTCATAAAGTTCGTACAGCACATATTAAGCTGTTTCACAAAGGCACCACCAGAATTGAGTTTTTATACCGTGGGATAAACATTTATATTCCTCCGTCGTAGAAATATTTTCCTGAGAAAGGTAGCAGTACTTGGCAGCCATCTGCAACTCTGCGTTACTGTGCTGCTGACAACACAGCGTAATGCTCACCCGACAGGAATTTCTTGACGTGTAAGAAAAGAAGAAAATCGCGGGAGATGAGATCTATACTATAGGGTAGATGGTTAAATACTTCCCAGCGGAACTACTGCAGAAGATGTAGTTAGCCGACCGGCATGTGGTTGACCACCCAGAGGAAATCCTTGACTGCGTCACAGCTTCAACCGGTGTGCCAACTGTCGAAGGAACTTCGCGCGTCACAAGATGTGTGATCAAATGACAGCACATTAATCTAGTCATCGGAATAGCTATCTCATTCACTTTCTCGGCCAAGTTTTACGTATTGTTGACAATGAGGTCGACAGCTATTTTATTACCTATTCCATCGTTCTTTCAAGAATCACCTTCATATTCCTGCGTGAAAATAATTGTAAAGTTGAAGACGTATAACTGTGTGACTCCTTACAGAAATTGTTTGGTGAAAAGTTTCACTTTTTCATTAGGCGGATTAATTTAGTGTATAAATAACTTCTTTGATATGGATCTCAGTCAATTCTCTTAGCTTTTTATTCAAGAAGTACCTAACCAAGAATTCTGCTACAGGAATAAGCAGGAGTCAAACAATGAGAGAAAATTAGTGTTGTACGACCCCAGCCACTTGTGGGTGTGGTACCACACTGTATTTTTTTTAACTGACCCCCCTTCTCCTCTGAAAAAGTAGACACAACACCCCATGGGGTGAAGTCAAATTATAAAGAAAATAGAAGGCTTATAATTGTGAATTCAAATATTCTTGTGAAATTAAACTAGTCTTATAAATAAAAATAGGCTTGTGAATGTAAAATAGGCTTTTCAATTCAAATAAGAGTCAAAGCTATGTGTATAAGTTTTCTTTGTGGGACTTCGTCTATTTGGCCCAATAATGTATATGCAAATGATTTGTTTACATTTTAAATATACAATTTATAGAGAATTCTATTTGAAAAGTGAAACGTTGAGTCACATGGGTCAAGGTATGCATAATGCCAATAGCACAATACAGAATTGGCAAATATTAGATTTCTGTATTATTGCTATATCATAAATACAACACTCATAATCATAACCACGTACGTTATGATAGAAGCATCAATAAAAATGCTCCACAAAATTACTTAATAACCTTGCAACTTTTCTTGAATGATGGATTGAAGAAATGCGCTCGCAGTGGAGGTATTAGTTACAAAGTGGGCCACTAGAGTATTTTAAGTAATGTCAACCTCTGGAGCATCAAAATCAATGACAATTATTCATTCATTAAGAATAAAGGAATATTCAATTTCAAAAAATAATTCATTACTAAGATTTATGCTCTATGTATTCACAAATTTTTCATTGTATCTTAATTGATTTTTGTTCTCAGTTCATCTTTAATAGAAATGTTCTATCTCAGATTTGTATTTAAACTGCCCCTCACATTTGGTAATACATGTCTGGTTAATTTCTTAACTTGGGAAGCGTACTGAGTTTTTTTTGTTTTTTTGACTGAAATCACTTATTTTATTATCATAATTTATTTTTATCAACTGTGACAATCTAAAGTCAGTAATAAGGCAAAAATTTTTTAAAGTCTTAAATAATATTATAAATGTATATTATAAATCAGCCTTTCATACAAATATCTGTGTAAAGTGATAAATATAGTTTTTAAAAACGTAATTAGTGTATGATAAATTGATATCCTTGAATGTTACCTTTTTCGGGCCTTTCTAGTGATTTTAAAGGGCCATTGGCTGTTTTTTCTTTATCCTACGTATCCTGAAAATACTAGATCCAGTATACGCTGAATCTAAAGCGTTACTCAAAGGATACAACAAAACCTGTTCCACTTTTCCATCTCACAAACATTCCCAACTGTTCCATTCCCACAAACATTCCCGACTTCACTCATGTCCGTCTGTGTCATAAGTAACCAATGCTAAGCAAGAATATATTCAAATTCAACCAATCCCAGATGTCTATCACCACATGTTTATCACTTTGTTTATCTTTTGCACTCCGCTGTAATCACTTTGTTTACCTTTTTAAAATAAAGATAGCAATTGTTTTAGGTCCATAATACCTTGTGAGCATCAATAGTGTCGTTTTGGTAATGTTTAAAACTGAAATAGAATCTATTATTAAAGATTCAGTGCCGAAAAAAAGAGAAAGAAACAGAGAAAGTGTGTGGAAGCAACTTCAAGAATTTTGTGAAGAAATAAAATACAAATGGACAACACAAACTACAAAAGAAGAAATTACACATTTTAGGCAATTAATATGTCAAGATTAGATGATGAGAGTAAAGAATATGCTATCAAAACTATGTGGAACGTTACAACCAAAATTAAGAAAATACTTTAATTAGTACATAAGTGTGTTCAATGCATTCGAAATTGACAAATCCCGCAGCTAATTCAATTTGTACATCTTTCATTTCAAATGCTTCCACGGAATATCAAGACATTGAAATCTCAACTTACTACTTAAATAATTGTTTTTAATACATGTTTTAGTAACTAGTTTTGTTATAATTGTTTTTTTGAAAATGTTATTACCATAAAATCGAAACATAATTGAAATCGTTTTCTGCATTAAACAGTTATTCGTATTTTACTTGATCATAAGTTATTCCAGGAGGCAGTGTTAACTCGGAACTGAATGTAAGTTTCAATATTCCGATAGCAATTTTGAGTAATATTTCTCTTTTTCGAAATTCGTGTGATTTTAATAATCCATTCGAATCATGTAATGTCTTAATTCGTGAACTAGTCACACTAAATTTCACTGGAAGTGTTGTGCTAGCTGGTAAATTCACTCCTCGCTACGTGAGTTGTGAATTTACCGGTATCACAGCACTTCTCGTGATATTACTTACGATAATTTTGCGTTCGCAACTAGTATGTCCTCTTTTATTTTTTCAGGAGTTTGACGTGCCTCCCTTGAAGGATCTGGGCCTGGTTCAGTCATTTCTTTAGATAGTATGAATAAACCCGAAGAGAAGTTCTCGACTTAGAAAACAACTAGTTTTGACTAGCTTCTGTTTCGCGCCAATGAAGTTTTAATGCTTGGAATGTTGTCATTAGTGCTCGCTACAAGCTTTTGCCTTCAACTGTTTATTGCTCAAAGGAGGGAAAGCAAGGTCATCGGTCAAGAAAAGTTGCGCGGTTATTAATTACCTTTATTACAATGCAAACAGTACACACTCTTTCACATAGAAGCATATTTATCTGTACATCTGTACATGAAAGCAAATATATGTAGTATACATACTTACATTTAGTACGAATAAACGTATTATCTCACAATTGTATAAGAGTTCAGATTTGCTTTAGTTTTTTGTAAGAATAGTTGTAGTAGAAATGTTTGCTACACTTCTCTTTTTTTTTATTTCATGGAACGGTATCCGTCACATCACGGTCTATTCTTGGACGACTATTGTATTCGTCAATATGGTGGAAGAAGAACTGCTTTGAATCTGTCAAAGGTATCTATATTTTTATTAATCACGTACATTCAGATGTTATCGCAGCACAAACACTTAAAAGTTGCATATTGGACATTTTGTACCTTCATGTTCAGCGATGTTAGTACGAATTTAGAAGACTGATTAGTTTTAATCTTGATTTGGCACAAATAATAAACTTAAATTGTAACATAAATCTTATATTTATTGAATAAATAGGAAATTCTGTTTATAAAACAATACTTTTATACAGTTTTCATATTTCTTTTGTTTTGAGAAATTTTGCTATAGAACAGAGTAAATAATTGAAAAATACTTTAAAATTTCTGGTGACAAATTTACAACATTTAATCTTATTAAATATCCTTATATTTCTATCACAAATCTACAAACCATACAAATTTCAATTTTCAAAATCAGTTATCAAAAAATGTTAACTGTTCGCACAAAATTTTTATAATTTTATTAAAACAACAATCTTTTCAATATCGTCCTCACAACCAACGTGAACTACAAAGATGTGGGACCCGAATCCAAATTCACCCTGTCCATGTCCAAGGTATAATAGCATGTTAATTTCCTTTCATTCGCATTATTTGTTTGTCGGATTTCTTTTGACAAAGGAATACAAGAAATTTAATATATTGATATTTTATTTAAGTGAAGCATCAAAAAATATTCCAGTTGTTCGCATCAAAGTGCCCGAATTAGACGAAGATTTGGAAAAACTTAACAAAGTGTAAGTTCAGTTTTTAATGAAAACATAATTTTATCAAAAAAGAAATACTATAGCCTTTCATTTTTATTATCTTGTTTTAAAATAAAATGATTTTCCTTTATTCGCAGAGGAAAAGAATACACAGAACCAACAAGCCCTGTTGCTGAAAAAGCAGAAGAATCGTCGAATACATTTTTAGGGCCTTACACACCAATGCCTTATATTTTTCGGCTAGGATGTGGACCTCCTTGTCCAGGCCAACATGCTCGCTCACCTCCCATGTGGCTCTTGATCGATCACACTCTAGCAGTCATATGGAGCTTATTTGCTCAAAAAAAATGTACACCTTTAGGTGAGGCTAAATCAAATTTTGTATTAAGACATCAAACAACCGAATAGAAGACAAATCAATTTGTGAATTATGTAATAGTTCTCTTCTGCTTCATAGTCAATCTATCACATCAATATTTATTTCAATTTTTGTAAGCCAGCCATTTATAAAACAATCTTAAGAGATGCTGAAGTAAGTTTTACAGATTTTATGCTGTACAATCTTTTAGAATTGTACAGTATAAAAGGAAACGATTATATTATTATTATTATTATTATTATTATTATTATTATTATTATTATTATTATTATTATTATTATGATTTCCCATTTTCTCTCAGCATCTTCTACCCCACAATTCAGGCTTAAGAATTTACAGACTGTATTTGCTCTTCCCAGTAATACGGCTTTCTGAATGGTTCACAAATACTCCTCAGCAATAATTTCTTCGCGGTCTCTTGTCATTCCTTGAAGACCAATTCATTTGCTGACTACACCACTGGAAGCTCTTCCACTGCCCGCGATCTTCAGTTCAACAGCCAATGCTTGGTATTTCCTCTTCTCTTCAGCAACAGTTGGTAAAAGCCTGGCATCTGCAGAAAATGCAGCATCAATGACGTATGCTGTTTTAGATATTTTATCAAACACAACAATATCTGGTCTATTTGCTTCAACTGTTCGATCAGTGATGATTGTTCTGTTCCAAAGAATTCCAGCTCGATCGTTGCTGATTACTTGCTCTGATTTGCACTTGTAATAAGGTTGCTCACTCTGTGCGAGGTCGTATATCTTTGCAAGAGCCTGGTGATTTACTTTGGTGACGCAGTTGTCTCTTAAAATTTCTGTGATTGAGCTATTACGGAATATTCATAGCAAATAAGCTGGATTGACATGTTGAAAGATTTACATAGGCGACATCGGCTATCGAGTTGTTGACCCATAATTAATTTTTTATATGTTCTGGTTTAATCAACTTGGTATTAATGGAGAATATGAATCCTTCAGCCTCACCGAAGAGTTCCCCAGTACGCAGTCACTCCACTGAACTTTTCGCACCAATGTTCTCCGAAGTCCAGGTTACAATAAATATACGATGAAGTTAATTTCTTTGCCAGGCGTTCACGCAGTATTGATGCTTCTGTCTATACTTGACGCGTACGGACCACAGCCTAACAGCAGCGCCCCGGCCTCACGCCCATGGGTTAAGGGGGTTCGTGTGGTTAGTACGGACCAGTAGGACCCAGCCGGGACAAGCTCTAAGCTCCCGACCGGTCTCCCGGCATATGTGGTACTGTAGTGCATGTTAGTGTAAGTGCGTGTGTGTAAGGGGTGAGGATAAGACAAGGAAGAGGAAGGACAGATCGCGCGCGGTCCGTGGCCCGTTTGGTAGAGTACTGCTCCGGCATTTGCCTGGTGTTGATCGGAGACACCACGGAAAACTACCGATCAGAGCAGCCGGCCGCTAGAATTCTCCTCCAGACAGCGACTGAATTCGACCTAGCTCAAAAGCTAGTGTCGAAAATCCTGCCGCCGTCAGGACTCGAACCTAGGACCTCCCGGTCAGAGGCGTTCCAGTGACATTTTTTGATGTACTGAGCTCGGACTTCTACGGTGTTTATCTTAATTTTTTTATGCAGGGCTGGGAGATTTTTCTCTGACTAACGATAGTACGCTTACGAGGATATGTGCAGATGGTTTCTTATTTTATAATATTTTATTTTATTGATAATTCTCAAAATTTCTCAATTTCTACTCTTTGAAATACGAGTAGTTATGCTTAGGAAAGATTTGACTTTTTCCTCTTGCCTTTGAATTTTGTAGCAATTTAGATTATTTAATCTCATCTGATTTTTTTTAAATTTGATATTTTTTTTATTTTCAGCGATTATTGAATTTTATTTAAAAATATTATTTCTAAATACGAGTTATCATTTATCCGTAGGATATCATTTTATCACTTGCGATTTTTCAGAAATGAATGATTTTTGTGCTTTCCTTCTGCTACGTCTACTTCTGTCCAAATCAATTCAAATGAGTCCAGCGAGTTCGCTAGAACTAGAATTTCCTTACACCTCCTCCATTGGATTTTATGCAGGTGTTGTAACATACATTTGAGCTCCTTATCATTGAAGAGGCGATAAGAAGGTAGCATTTTATGAGTTAATTTACTGTATGTTTGACCTAGCTTCATGCATCACAAGCTGCTTTGATATTAAATCCAGATTGGATGTATTTTATTTACTTGAATTGCATTTTATCTTTTCATACAATATAAGATGAACGCTTTACGAGAAAGTAATGTAATGCTGAAGAAAATTGAACTAGGAAACTTGCTTTCCCTTTTTCCAATCGCCAATTCATGTTCATATATTGCACTATCAAAATACCCGGCGTTGCCCGGGCTTTCTTCATATTAAATCCTTGCGAATGAGGGAAAAGATCAATTTTGTATAAATCACGGTGTTTAAGATTATTATTTTTAACGTAATTGATTCAAATTTTAATAAAATATTATCATTTTCTTTCATTTTATTTTACAGCACATTGCTATGAGATGAATTAATTATGCACCGCTACTGACGTCTAGCGAATATATTAAGTTCCAGTATTGCTGCAGCACTACTGGGCTCTGGCGGAATATATAAAGAACCACGTGCTCTAAATGAGAGGCGAAAATGGTCGCGGTGCAAATATATTATATAAATTATTTATTTCCCACATTTAGATTGTGTTAACCTTTACCAAACTTTGCAAGGACACTGGGACAATCCTGAAGAACCTGTAAAAATTTCATATCAAATCATACGCTACTTTTTGTGATATCGATGTCGGTTACACGTCGTTGAATTCACATTTATTAGTATAGATTTCTAGCCAATTCACTTCAATTCGTCCTTCCTAACTTTTCCCTCCTTTAATGAGCATTACCTTTTTTTAATACTTTACATTACTTTCTTTAAAGAGATATTTTTTAGAACAGGTTTTATTTAATTCAAAAATCTCTTTCTTCAATTTTGTAGTTTTGAAATGTAACTTATTGCAATTTTCGAAAAAAAAAAATAGTTTTCTGAAAATGGGACTTGCACCATATTTTTTGCCGTGCCTTATTACACATGAAGGTATCTTTAAAGAAAAAAATTGATTTTTTTTTTAGAAAAAAAAAATAAAAATTGCCTACATTTCACGCAAAATTGCATGAAAAGCAATCAAATTTGCGAAAAATTATTATACGTACCTTTGTTTCAAAATTTGTTCTTAAGGAACAGATTTTATTAAGAAAAAATCTATATTTTCAATATTTTAGTTGTAGAAAGACGCGGAAAAAATTAAACTTTTGCAATTTTCGAAAAATCAAGGACTTCAACGAAAATGAGGCTTGCACAATTGTCTTAAGCATCCTTTATGCTATCCCACAATAAAATTTAATCAAAAAATGTGTACCCTTTTTTGAAAATTTCGAAAATGCCCTAAGATCTTCATGTAAATTACCCCCCCCCCAAAAAAAATTAAAATATATTTTTCAAATTCAAAAGGTCGTGTTGGTGAATATCAATTCTGCAGCAAATCGGCTGAACGCAGGCACTAGCACGAACAGACTTTTGTCGTCATTCGATTTTCCCAATCATTTGATATCAAGGACCCACAAAACATGGATTCTGGCTACACCATATGTTAGAGGAAGTTATTTACTATATGCAAGGACAAGATTTATCCACTTTTTCGTTACCGGGCACTATAATAAAGAGCTTTTCTGCCGAAAATTTGCCGTTTCTTCGAGCAGCATTATTTAACTTTCTCTCCACTTTGTAAGTGGTAGCGAAAAAGTAAAAATTATCCGCAACATACTAATTGAAAATGAAAAAATAAATACTTTTAAAATAATAATCAATTCTCCGCTTGTTAACTCGTTAACCAACCAGTAAACCTACGCGCAACACGGCTAGCCTGTGAGTGGAAATCGAAGAATCCTTGCGGGCAGTCGGCGAGAGAATTTGCCGGACTACACAGAACGCGCATGCGTGAAGTATAGACACAGTAATTTACTGTGCTACGCTCACTCACAGGGCCTCTTCTCAGATTGATTGATTGTTAGTGATTCCGGGCGCGTCAACTACTATGGTAATTAGTCCCGTAAGTGTAGTCCGTGTTTTTGCTCGGGAGGTGGCAGTAGTCTTCTGCCGCTGGATGGCGAGATTCGGCGCCGACCTACTGTCGGCTAACGAGCTTTCCCCAACCAGGTGTCTCCTACCAGCGGGGCACCGCCCCATCCGGGACAAGTTCTAAGTCCCCGACCGGTCTCCCGGCATGTGTTGTAGTGTTGTTCATGTCAGTGTAAGTGTGTGTGTGTAAGGGGAGAGGATAGGAAAGATCGTAGATGTGTGTAAGAGGAAGGAAAGATCGTGGTCCGTGGCCCGTTGAGACAAGGCAGATCTCATGACACTCGGGTTGTTAGAAAACGCTCGAAATAGAAATATGGCTTGTGAAACAATAATGAAATATTCATTATACATATCTAGATGTATTAAAATTGACCGCAAGAACACTGTAAACTTTCATGCTATCTTTATTTATTTTTATACTTCTGAAGTCTAGGCTTCGCCATCGCCTCCTTTGAGCACTTCTTCTTTCAGAAAAAGGTTTTGGAATTCCAGTGGTCACGTGCTAACAACTGGGGACTTCAAAGCGGGTTGCGGGGGCAGGTGGGGCGTCTTGACCACACTCCACACTCATGTTTGCCAATAGTTCCGATCCACAATGTGATTTACGAGACGTACGTTATCAGTACTGACTAAGAACGCTTATCGCACGAGACGTAATAATTCTTCGTTGCCAGTTTTTCTTATGTATTGTGTGTTGTTGCGAAAGTGCAGTTTTTCTTCAAAGTGCGTTTTAGAGAAGGCAAATGAACAAACGGAAAAAAATTAATCAGTACTGAGTCGAAAGCTCTTGGCGACTAACTGTCAATACAGATGAACAAATAGAAAGCAATAAAAGAGACAAACAAAATGAAAGGAAAATTCAGCAGTCATCTTGCGTACTACACTCAAGTCGATCCTTTAAACAGACCATCAGTACCAGTTTTACGTAAAGTAAATAAAGTCAAACTAATTATTTTTCAAATTAATGACGCTCTGAAAGAGCACTTGAGTATATCGCGAAATCTCTCTGAAGTTCGGCTCACTGTATACAGTGCTGCAGTAACAGCAATTGAATTGAACGGTCAGAGGTCTTACTATCCCAGACAAACATGCCGAGGTCAAAACGAGAGAAAACCTGCCTGGAAAAGACGACTCGAAAACAATATTGATGAATAGAGAAGTAAAGGTAATGTTCTCTCTCAATATTTAGAAAGTAACCAGTCAAAAAATGTCCTGCGAAAAGTAAACGCTATTGGAGCTAAAAATAAAATTGATATAACGATCATAATAGCCGACAAGAAATCGTTGACTTGAAAGATAACATCAGACAAAAGATGAAAGTGAAATGTGTTCGACTTTGTAGAAACAATAAAATCATAAAAAGGAAGGCACAAAATGTAGAATTCAGATTCCGTCAAAAAGAATTTCTGAGAAAGTTGAACTCTGACTCAAACAAGCAGCGAGTCAACATAAATGAACAAGATTTTAAATCGTAATGGACAAACAAATGGGCTAAAACCAATGGATTCGATGAATCTGGATCTGAAAGCATTGTACACTGTTTCACTGAGGTGCTGAATAACCCTGATAAAATGCCTATCTGAGTGAAGCTGAGAAAAAAAGGATAATAATATATTATTATTATTATTATTATATTATTATTGTTATATTATATTATTATTGTTATATTATATTATTATTGTTATAATATATTATTATTATTGTTATATATTGTTATTGTTAGTTTTATGGAGGAAAAGTATTGAGAAAAAATCAATATATTTCTTGCTTTAAAAATTAAATTAATTTTGTCTAAACTATTATTATATAAACTGTCTATTTTTTTAAAAAGTGAATGAATTCAAACAAAATTTATAGTTCTTAGTAAAAGCATTTATGAATAAAAATATGATTTTACTTGTGTTTATAGGTGTAAGTCAACTGCAATGGGCTCTGACTTTCCTTCGAACAATAAAGGATGAAAGTGGCATGCATCCTCCAGATGTTCAGTTATGTATTGATGCTATAGAAAACCATTTGTTTTCACAATTTGCAAAGCTAGGAGGTGAGAAAGGATGTGGTCTTCCTATTTGTGGACAGTGTCATGAAAATCAAACCGATAAAGATGGAGGAAAAGGGAAAGAAACTTTAACACCCATTAATGAGGCAAGTTCATTGCAGTCTATTAAGAAAATAAAGAAACACCAAAGAACTCATTAACTCTGTATAATATTGATGGAAAGATTATCATTGTGGTCAAATTTATATGTGAGTAGTACACAATTCATTTAAATATTACAATACATTTAAAAATTTGCAACAATTTCAAGTACATGAAAAAAATAGGACTTAAATTAATGAATGCATGCAGCAAGAATGGTAATTCTAAAATGCATTTCACTAACTTCCATTTTTGGCTGATCACTAATACAAAGCAATAATGGATAATGCAACTGGCTAACCAAAACCATTGCAAATACCTTGAATTGGAGCATAATGTCTGGAAAGTAATCCTAATATTTCACAAAAATTGGCCTCTGAACACTCATTGCTACTTCTTGGAGGGTTAATATCAAACCAAGGAGATTATGAACTTAATTTTTTAATCACTTATGTGATATCATAGAAGACTACTCTTTCATAGTGTTATTACGAATAATAAAAATTAGAAATGAAATCGTATATCCATCTAATTGTGACTGTCAAATGTGAGTTTGTTGTGACCTTGGAACCCATCATTGTTTTGGTAATATAAAAACAATGAAACTGAAGGGACAAAATGAACTTGAATAATAATTTTGATTTAATTAAAATTAAAAATTATAATTAATTAATTAGATTTATTTTCAGAAGTATACTTCAAAAACTTTGGAAGTCCCAATTGTAATTCTGTTTTCTAAAGTCTAGTGTTCAGACAACACAACGCATGAGACTTAGCCTCACACGTGCTGTTGTCTGAAAACCAGTCTTCATGAAGACAAGAGACACATTTTCAAGAACATTTCTTTCCAGTGACAATTTGCTCTGGAAACTAGTACAAAACATGAGTGCTTACACAATAGATGTGTAATATTCCACAAAAAATTGCTATTAGACAATATATACAATATTTTCTTTGTTATTCAGAAAATGTAGCATTTTTATGTAAGAGAATCTGTCCTGCCATTTCTGTTAATGTTCTGAAGTATTATTTCTGGGTCTCTGGTAATGTTGTCATTCTCTAAGCTGTTATGCATTGAAGAGATAACAAATGACTCTTCTCTTCTTGGGCATAAATGAAAGTATTGTTAAAGTTATTGACTTGATGGAAAATAAAATCTTCAAAGTCAGTGTCAGTCACTTGTCATTGTTGTGACATTTTAGCCATTATAGAATTCCAGAAAATATAAGTGCATGCCAAATCGGTGACATTAATCATTATTTTAAATGATCATGAGTCCTTAGGACTCAAACCTCGTCAGTAGCCAAACTGGAAATAAATGAAAGATAATTATTTTCCCTGATAGTAAGGAATTTGAATCAACAGTAAAAAGTTTTTGCACATATGATAATAATTATAAACCCTATTACTTTACATATGAATCCTCAGGACCCTAGGGACACAGTGAAAAGGCTATCAAAAATAATTTATTACTTGAAATATTACATAAATAGTACGAAATACTTAAAACAAAACACAATTTTATATACAAGAGAAGAAAAATCATTAAGTCAGTGTAAATATTTACAAGAGAACAATAGTTAACTACAAAATAGTAATAAGGCCAAAATTTATGAGAAATAGAAGATATGTCATAGTGATATAAAAACTGAACAGTCATACCTTCCACAAATTTCAAATTAAAAGCATTTCTCAAATGAGGTAACCCTCATCAGATTTGTAAACTTATAAAAAAACAGAATGTGTTCAAGTAATACATTCAAAATTTAAGCAACATAAATAGAAAATTTTGGAAGGAAAAAAAGAAAAGAAAAAAGAAGTTGCAAAAAGATATTTCATGAGGTTCGTGGTAAAATCTGAAATATAGACTTTTGTCTCCTAGAGGCATTAAAATATTCATTCTAGTAGTTGTTTCAATGTTCTCTAAACTGTATTTGTGAGAATATCATTAACCTCACAAACCTTTTTGAATATCCAATAACAATGCCTCTAGAAATACTTTCAATTTGGAATGGACAACACAACAATACAGATTTCTTCATATATTTACAAACGGAAACATTTCTATGTAGGTAGTGACTAATGCTCTCTATCCACAGGAATCTTCAGTTAATTACACTGGAGGTGGAATTCCGAGAAAGATTATTTGTCCTGCCAAAGATAAATCTGTGCCCCTTTCTGTCACAATAAACTCAATGCTAAAAAGCCACAGCACAAGTGTGCATCAACTTTTCAAGGCTGGAAGCTCCACCATAAACCGAATAAGTGATGAAGGATTTTCCCTCACTAGAACAGGTAATAATTATTCTCAATTAGTCAAAGAGACAAAATCATTAAGAACATTTTTTTCTAGTGGTGATTTGTTTCAAAAGTAGTACTAGTTCAGAACATGGACAAATACGTCAAATATGTCTAAAAATTCCATAATGAAATGCCATCAGTCCATGTAATATTTTCCTTGCTGTTAAGTAAATTGAACAATTTGTAACAGGAGTATCTATCTTGCTATGTCTGTAATGGTAAAGTATCATTTCTGGCTGAATGGTAGTAGTATCATTTTCTATGCAGTGATGCAAATAAATAGGTAGCATGATGAATGACATGATAATGAAACGGTGGCTCCCATCTCTATGTCTGCTGAACCTAGGCCTTACCTCCTTTCCTGATATTTGAAGACTATCAGATTCTTTTTATATCAAAGATTTGCAGTTTGTTTACTGCAAATAATTTTTCTATAACTTGTGAACTAAAATGTCTAGTTATCAAAAGTTGCAAACTTTATTTTTTTTTTAAATGTTTATTAATCTATCAATTATGTATAGTTAAATCTTGGGAAGAATTTGAGAAATCTACTGCAGATGGTACTTCTCCCCCATATGTAACATACAGTTTTTACTGAATAAATAAAATGTCAGAGAAATTACTGAATGACAAATTCAAGAATTCATTAGGAGTTTTTGTTCTTCTGATTCTTCAATCTGTTTTTTTCTGGTGGTCTTAGCACCATACTTACTTTACTCTTTCCTTATTTTCAGAGAAGGTCTTGTCAGCCTCTGACCTTGGTCTTAGTTCTGGGATTGTTTGACTTTTCTAAAGCCTTTAATTCTTTGAATTACTCGTCTCTTGCACAAGTTGCATAAATTTAACTTTTTGTCTTCTGCAATTAGTTGGTTGAGATCCTATATTGCAGAGATAATCTAAGCCACATTGTTACGACGAGTTGAGTGGTTCGCTCCCATCTGCGGTCACTCTGGCATCCCACAGGGTTCAATTTTGAGTCCTCTCTTCTTCAATATAAGTGTGCCTGTTCTGAACCTTTATCTTCATTCCTATATTAAGATGTATAGGCCCTACAGATGACGCCCAACTAATGTTTGGTTCCCTCCACTGCAAGCCTGCTGAAGTGGCCTCAGATGAACGCGAGCGCTCACGATAGCTCGCGGCTTGGCTCGGGAGCTGACGGTGGAATTATCGTGAAGAGAGGGTCACTTGTGGTGAGGTGGGAAGTAAAGAGTGAATGGGCTGGCCCTTTTCAGACGAAAGGGCACGCGAGTGATATTCAGATCGGTTTGACGCACGCATGAGTAACCGCCAGGGGGACGTGCCCCTCTCACAATATTTTTTGGTACATAGGGAATGTTGGGGGAGACTTCCAGGTAGACTACACCTCATCTATTGAACCGTCTCCCACCCGATAATGTGAGTTGGTGACGCCCATGGGTGCATGCCCGGTGCATCACAGGGAAGATGACAAGTTCCCTATGAGAGGAATCTGTGAAAGGGGAGCAGCAAATGTAATACAATATGTAACAATGAAAATAACATGTAATAACAAAATTCTGTTTTTTGCTTCTACTCTGGGAGTGTGCTGCAATGATCACCTTGATGAGAATGTTCCACGAGCTAATAAGGTTTGAGAATGCGAGTGTCGTAGTTAGAGAATATTCCGTTTATAAGTAGTACGGTAGTTGAGTTTTTTATCACTCTGGGGAGTGGTGCCAACGAATTTGGCCCTTAGTAAAAGGGCTCATCTTGGTAGGTACAGTTTTGGAATGTCGAGCGTACTTGGTAGATCCACTTTCAACAGTCAGGATAAGATGGCTCAGGGCGTCAATGGATGTGATTCTCACCAGGGGGTCTTAGCGTTGGGTCCCGACGGCAGGGTTTTCGACACTAACTACATAACTAAATCGAATTCAGCTGCTGTCGGAAGGAGAATTTTAGCGATCGGCTGCACTGTTCGGTAATTTATCCGATCAACACCAGGCGACTGCCGGAGCAGTGCCCTAACAAAAATACTACGGACCGCGCGCTAATTTTCTATCCTCTTCCTTCTCCTACCTCACGCCTTACTGATACTCACTTACGTTTACATGAACTACATTACCGCATGTATCGGAAGACCTAAGCAGTTCACGCGCCCGGAGTCACTAATCAATCAATCGACCTTCTGCAGTAAGAACCCCACATCAAGAAGTGGGATGGAGGCGAAGTTCCATTTGCCTCCTTCCTAAACCTCCTTCACTTTCGGATATGTTGAAAGAATTTGAATTAAATTTTTAGAACACAAAACTGACGTATGTTATGTCCATTTAATTTAATTGTGATGGAGATCATGTGGCAAAATTTATCAATTGATGGTCTAGAGTTCACTTCCATGGAAACTGTTCCTTTATTCATTTCAAAATTTGTTTATTTTATGTACACATTTGTTATGACAGAAGACATTTCAGACATGTACAACATTCAAGTACCTACTTGTTTTTGTGACAGATGCAACAACATCTGGAGATGAAGTCATGGATGACGTAGATCAATCCAAAGCACATCAATAGAAAGTGAAATTAATCTCTACAATGTTGAAGTGTAAGTAAATGATATTAACAAATTATTGATTTAAGATTGTTTAGTCACGATGTTCAATAATTATTAATATAGAGTTATGTGTTTATGTACTAGAATTCAGAACTTCCAACGTGTGTTTCAAACCAGAATATCTATGAAGGAGAAAAGAGATCTTGAAAAATTAATTAATTAATTCAAAAAGGTTATACCGAAAGGGTACAAAATTTCAGCCAATTTTCTCCAAAAATGATCTTCCCCGATCCATCTGAACAAACTCGCGGCTTTGGGAGTTTCAAACGGATATTTTTATTTTTGATAGTACATTTCATAAAGCTTCAAAAACATTTTAAAAATGTTCTCAAAAATTGCTCCAAATTTGTTGGTTAAACTTTGTCCGTAAAGTTTGGCGTAAAGAACGCTTAAGAGAATGGCGCAGATCTCATGTCCGTTGCAATCCTAGACTTTTCGAAAATTGCAAAAGTACAATTATTTTGAGGCGTCTTCCCACAATTACAATATTCACGATAGAGACTTTTTTAATTAATAAAATCTGTTTCTTAAAGACATCTTGAAATAAGGTCATGATCAATTTTTAGGAAATATGAGTAGTTTTTTCATAATTTGGCGCGAAATATAAACTTTCTTAATTTGTTAAACGTTTTTCTCAAAAACCGCTCCATTTTTTTTCTTACAATTTTCTCATCATATATATCAAGAGACGGTAAAAGGTATGGCCCTAGTCCCATTTTCGATGAACTCCGTTTTTCTGGAAATTGCAAAAATTTAACATTTCAAAACTAGAAAATTGAAGATAGATAATTTTGCCTCGGACAAAGTCTGTTGTAAAAAATAAGCTCTTTTGAAAAAGATCATGTAAAACTGATTGAACAAAACTAGTGGTTTTAAGATAATTTGCGTTTGAAATTTATGCCACACCCATTTTTTTTCAAAAACAGCTCTAATTTTTTTTAAATTCTTTTTTCATGGGAAGAAGGGACGCTTGAAAGAGTAGTGTGTCTTATTTCCGTTGAACTCTCTGAATTTTCGACATTTTCAAATTTAATATAATGTGAGAAGGTATGTACTGTTGTAACACCACTTGTTTGAAATATTTCTCACGTCGTTAATATTTACACTGCCGGCGATTTGTATACATTATTACAATTGTGAGTGGAAGTGCTTCAAATGATTTCCAGTGAAGTTTTTCGAAAACTCAAAAGTTTTCTGTGAAAAGGGGCTTTAAATTTCGCTTTTTAGGCGCTTAAACGACATTAAAAAAAAAGACTAATAAATTTTCAACGAAAATGTCCATATAGGACGAAGTTTTACTCTACTATGTTCTTTTTAAAATCATACTTCAGTTCTACCATTAGGGGACCGGAAAATTGAAAAAATGTGATGAAAGAAATGTTCTCTGAGCGGTGATAAACGGCAACTGGGAGAAGGGTGAAATAAAACCGAAAAGCTAGCCCAGAACATAGAAATTAGAAAACTAACTTGTACGAGAAAGTCTGTGTCAATTTGTAGCACCACCAGTAGAGTATACGCGAAATGAATGCGGCCCGCCCGTAAAACTTTTATCCCGCCCCCCTTTATGAGAGTATAGCAAACACATAGTGTTAGTATCTTAAATAAGAAAAATATCCTTTAACAAATTCATATTAACAAGTCTATGTTTACTACGAATGTTATTAAGATATTGCCTACCATTACCTACTGATTTGGAAACAGTAACATAAGCTACCTAAGCGGGAAAAAAATCGTTCTTCTGTAAGATGCTGTTTTTAATTTATTTATCAACTAATACAAAGTTTCAGAGAAAGATTCAAGTAATTAATATTTCACAAAACCATGAGGGCTCTATGCCCCTCTTTTACTGGGTCCGACCGGATTGTGGGCCCGAAAACGCCGTGTGTAAATTGGGGGTCCATGGTGGAAATAACACTATGACATTGGTATGCTTGCAAGCTGACATGCCATGCCTCTCTGTCCCATGGAAGCAGGAGCGCCCTTGCATGCATTTATTTATTTAAAAATATCCATCATGGTTATTATATAAATAAACTTCATCAAGAAAATAAATTAGTGGTGCTACTGGTTTAACGTTCCGGCGTAAGTAAATTGGGGACTAGAAGGAAAATAAGAGTTTAACCCATATGTAAATTAGGGGCACAGAAGGGTATATGCATGGTGGATATAACATTTATTTCCACCATGACCAATGCATACAGCAAGTCAGCGTGTCATTTCGAAATTCAAATGAGTTGGTAGCTTCATTTTGCATTGAGTTCTGAAAGTATTCCAAATAAATACTTATCATCACCTCACATTAGTTATGTTTTGATGTATATATGAACTTTCAATAATTCGCACGCCGCGGAATGTGCAGTTACGATGCACCGGATGCACATGTGATGCACTGCGATGCACTGCCATCAGCTTAGATCTTTTGATAGTGATCAGCTGTGAACTCGTGCGGCTTCGCGTTGACGTCTGAGAGGGGCGTTTTGGGGTGTCATCGGTGACTTCGTCAGGTACCGCAAAGAGTATATGGGTCACCGTGTGCCAGTGGTGTGTGGGGTTGGTGAGGTGTAAGGTGCAGGTTAGCTTCTGGTAAAATGTAGTGACGGCGGTGTGCAATGAGTTATTGAGACTCAAGGATAGTTTGGTGTACTGCCATCGTTGATATCTGCCCTAAATCCAATCTAAAAGATATCTGTCCTAATGCGAAGGTTAATATGTGTATGATATCGTATGCAGCAGTGGAATTTCCTCACTTGTTATGAAGCGATGTGATGCCTTTCGAAGTGAGGTTAGGGTTTGATTAAAGCGTGACTGAAAGCCGAGATGTGAACGTCAACAAAAACGTTTATTTTATTGTAAATTGATAAATTACTTTTGTAGGTTCAATATGCCTACTCGTGCAGAATTGCCACGGTCTAATCATTTATCCTATCAGGAAGGACATAGTTGGACTGACGACTTGCCTGTGTGTAGACAATCAGGTATAATATTAACAACCTTTCTCAAAAGAAGTTACGTGGTCGTAAATTGTTTGCCAATGTCAATATTTGCTAAAAATTAACGTATTCATGTGTAGGTGTTGGATTTTCCACTAATCAGATATATAGAGAAGATGGGTATCGTCAAGAAGAACATCAATTTGAAGACCGTAGCTTCCACTTTTGTGTGGATGATAGTACTTTCTTGTATGGAGTATTTGATGGACATGAAGGCACACAAGCAGCAACCTTTGCTTTGCAGAGAATGCCCGCTGAAATTTTATTGGGGCAACTGTCTGGGAAAACAACAGATGAAGAAGTTAAAGAAGTGCTTAGGTATTTGTTTTGCCCATTTTATAGTCTGTTAAGAATTTGAAAATAAGTAATTCTAATATTAACAATGGTTATCTAAATGTAATGTCAGGTAATTAGGCACCAATGGTTATTTTATGGCTGTTACAGATGATTTAGAAGTTAACTGAACACATTTTTCTGTTAAGTAATAATTATTCAACTCGATTCTGGGAATTACTTCTAATTATAAATATTGCCAATGAAATTACAGTAATTATTTATAGAAAGTTTCTAAGTTCAGTACTTTTAAGGATTCATTTGAAGTGAAAAGAATATGTGGCAAACGAAAAGAACATAAAAAGTAGCAGTAGCAATAAAATCAGAAGGAAGACATAACAACATCACCAAGATCTAGGTTTTAAGATACTTAATGAGATAAATATGGTTGAGAGAGATAGCATTTGTACCAACATAATTTTTAAAAAACCTGTTTTTATAGTATTTTGTCACGAGTACAAAATAAATTAGTATTTATATTATTGCAAAGTGTGTTAAACATAAAATGTATACGTATTTGAGAATTGGATAATGTAGATATCAAATTACATGTACGAATGTTATTTCAAAAATATGTCCTAGAAGCTTTAAAGAAAAGCAATAAGAGGTTGCAGAACAAGAATAGAAGCCACAAAAATTAAAACAGTGGGTGTTCTGGGAAAATATTTTTACCACCCAAAAATTGTTGTGGATATGTTTAAACGGAAATAGATTGGGACTGTTTTTGAAACAAAATATTAAGACAAGATGATATTGAGAAAACTTCAAGTAATACAAGGAAATTGGTGATGAAAAAGAAGCCACACTCAAACTATGAGAAAACTTGTAATTCATTATTTAAATAAGTGATTTAGGACCCAAAACCCCTTTAATCATTACATTACATATGAATGTGTTTAAATAACTTGTGACAACTTGATACTTGTGTTAGAAATCTGGGCTTGAAATTTTACTTGCCGGGAAATTTATTTTCTTCTTAATGTCTAATTCAAAAGGTAAAAATAATTTCATATAGTGTAAAAATATTGATATGTAAAGTAGTTTTAAATTTTAACATACAAAAACAAAAGCGCCTAGGTCTAAAATACTTATGTTCTTCAGGTTGGCTAATTGGTATTTTGAATTTCTTTCAGGCAAGCATTCATTGCTGTTGAGAAAGGTTATTTTGACTCTATTGATGATCGTCTAGCAGAAAGAACTAGTCTCCAATATGAAATTCCTGATGGCCTAACTTCTTATGAAGTGTACCAGAAGTACCCTGACTTGGTATGATTTTTTTCTAAGTGATGTGTTGTTTTCTAACATTTGTTATTACGTGTTACTTCTTTATGTGAAAGATTGCATTCTTCATATTGGTACTTATTTTAATGCTAATGCTATCATACATAATAACTTGGTTCAGCACATTTCGTGCCAAATATCGATTCTTGTGTTTACAAACAGTCTGTGTAATTTTTTTTTTCTGAAATCTGTTAATTCTTATACATCTTTCTAGAGTGGTTGTGGTCAGTTCTTGTGGATACTATTGTTTTTATTTTAATTTTTTTGTAGTTTCCTTTGACATTCTTATCTGGTATTTATATATTTACTTCTTGAAAAGTATCTTATTCTATTGTCTTTAGTCATTATTCAGCCATAATTATATCAGTCTTTTCATTCCTTTTACATTCAAATTTGGTTGAATAAAATTTTATTTCTTACCACAAGAATTTTAAATAACCACAATCAGACAATTTTTATTTTTTTTGTAATTTTTTTAGAAAGTTAATTCCAGAGGAGAACTTTTTTATCTAAAGTTTGTATTCTGCATATTACTTGAAAGTTAAAATATTATTATTACTCTTAAATAGTATTTTATAATAAAATACATATTGAGAATTTAGGTCAAAATATCAAATTAATCAAATATTGTGGATTTTTTTTACTTCTTTTGTATTGCTATTTTAATTTTTGTCTTTTATTTTGTTGTCTATTATCTACCCCTTTGCTTTGCATTTCTGGTGTCAATAATGGCAATGTATTATTCATATTATTCCTGAAATTCAAGGGCCGAGGTGTAGAAATGATTTGAACAAAATGTTGACATGCTTCACATTTCATTTTATTGTAACTATTAAATGATATGACTTTAATTTTGAATTCTTGATAAGAATTAAACTTACGCTTGTTGACAAGGTTTTTGCTTCGTAAAGCCCACTTGAAAACGTTTTATTTGCTTTTACAAATTATTGAGGAAAACTCCAATATATTTGTTTTAAATGTTATAATAAACTATTTTGGAAAATAACTGATGTTTTATAATCTTTTCATGAATAAACACAATTAATAAGTCAGTTTCATTGAAATGAAAATTTTATGTTAGAATGCTTTAGTATTGTAAATTCTTAAGAGTTGCAGAAAGATTACAAAATTTAATTGTGCCCTTCATTTGTTGTAATTATGTCTGCCTTATTGTGTTAGGAATGGGTTTAAAAAGTGAATTTAATGTTTATATTTGAAAAGAAAATTTTGGTATCAAAGAGTTATGTGTATACATACAATAGAAAGAAACTCTCTGCTTTGTCATCATGTGGATGTGTGTTAGAAACATGACTGAATACATAAAAAACTAGCAATTCACTTTTTTAGCTTCCTCCTATTAAAAATTGCATGAGCTATTAACAATTTTTACCCCTTTAAAACATATATTTATGGCTAACCAACATTGAAATTTTGGGAAATGTTTGTCAAATAAATTAATGGATTTTTTAGATATTTTGACAGCATGAGAAAAAACTTGCACTGACTGAAAACGTTTGTTCCAAGTTAAAATTTAATATAAGAAATATAGTATCATACCAAAATGACTGAGGAATTTGATTACTTCTGAAACAATGCATGAATATTTTCCAAACTATTTAAGATGTGTTAAAAAATAAATCAATTTTCTTTTATATTTGATGGAAATATGACCTGCAGTGTTCTTGTTCTTTTCAGATTGACAAATTAAATGCTCTCAATTGCGAACTTTCTGCAGGAACAACTGCAGTAGTTGCTCTTATATATCGTGGACGCCTTTATGTTGCTAATGTTGGAGACAGTCGGGCGCTACTGTGCCGTACAGATGCTAATGGCGTTTTGAGAGTTGTGCAATTAAGTGTAGATCATGACATGAAAAATGAAGATGAGGTATTAAGATTATCTCAACTGGGTTTGGATACTGAGAAAGTACAGCAAGGTAAAGCAGTTGTTTTTATTTGCATTGTCTAACTGTTGACTGAATAACTGATTTATTAATGGAAGTGGCTTTCATTTGTTAATGCTATACATCAGGACACAAGGCTGTCACTAAAGAACAGCACAGATTCTCTTCTTGAGGTTTTGCTCTAATGATTAAAACATTATAGTAATTGCTTATGCACAAACACTTCATAATGGATTACCTTAAAACATCAAAATTCTCTGGCACCGTAATAGAATTATTCATGGAAAATGCTTGTCCTTCAAATTGTGTAATTTGCTTTTAATTTTTTTACTTATTAAATAGGTTGCCGTTTGGGAAACCAAGATAACACAAGGTGTTTGGGAAACTATATAGTGAAAGGTGCTTATAAAGAATTTGAAGAGTTGACTTCAGCTGCAGGAGAACCAGTTATTGCTGAGCCAGAAATACATGGGGGAATACCTCTGGATGAATCATGCAGGTAATTACCGTTAATGCACAAGGTGAGAACCTGAAGGTTTTAATCTGAGAAAATTAAATAAGTATTCTCCAAAACAAAAAATCGAAGTTTGATGTTGAGTACAGAGCTATCCACAAAGGTTAAGAATATGGGTATGTTGTTGTGTGTGTGTGTCTATTAGTATGTAAAAATGAACATATGAACCGGTTTGGGTGCCACCAAAACTTTTGAATCACTAGCACAATTGCCTCCATTAAGGGTTGCACAAAATGTTGCCCCCAAATTTTTTTAAAAAATTTAGTTAAATGAAATCGCCAATCATTATATGATATAAAAATGAATTCAATTGTTTATTTATTTTATCTATACAACAGGTTTATTTGCCCAAATGAAATTGTAGATTATAGATTTGTTTTATGATTTTTGTCTCTGTGGTTGTCCGGGATAATTTCAGTAAAGGCTGAACTAATTTTGATGCGGTTTTCACTGGAAAGCAGAGTTTTGTCGGTCATAACTTAAGCACTTTTTTTTCACATTATTTTCTCTTGTATGAAGAATATTTGTTTGATTTTTCATACATATCTACAGTTTTATTCCGATGTTAATGTACACATTACTTTCAAAACAGAAGAAAAATTATTGCATATATGAGATTTTGTAAAAATTACCCCTATATCTCTTTCCTTCCCCTCAGAGCAAAATTTAAATGTGCATTCTTTGTTTTTTTCCAATATCTGGAAAAGAGAGTAAATCGACCAAATTGAATGTAATGTTTCTGAGAGCCTATAAAATTTCAAATGAATTGCATTTTGCATGCAAATTCATTCCAGTACCACAATGTGGCATTGAGTAATTGCAAAACAAATTTGTTGCTGAGAGTATGCAATAGTGCATACTGTTTAAAGCTGTTTGTAGCAGTGATAATTGTCAAAAATTGGCAGGGTAAGACTGGCCAAGCACAGCAGTGTGAAGTGGAGCAGGGCAGGGTTAGGAGGGAGAAGGGGAAGTTGTGTGGAAGGGACAGGGCAGGGTAAGAAGGGGGAAGATGGGGAAGGAAATGGGCAGAGCAGGATAGGGTAGGGACACACCAGTAGTGGAACTATCTTTCTAGGGGCCCCCAATCAAAAAAAACAAACTTTTCTTATTTGAAGAACTTTTTATTATAAAAGATACTAAAGTGTCTCATATTAAAATGTTTTCCATTAAAAAAATACACTAAAAATTGTCTAAATGTCTTCAACTAACACACATACGTGTACACAAAGATTTTGATTTGATTCTTTAAATAACACATGTATACGAAGATGCTGATTTAGATTTCATTGTTTTAAATTTTAACTCGATCAATTTTACATTGGGCAAATGTTTTATCAATTTCTTTCAAATTATTTCTCAAATTATTGGTCAAGTTGTGTTCAATTGTCAGAATACTTAAATCTCGTAATTGTTCTTGGTCGATGGAATTCCTTAAATACTTTTTTATGATTTTCAATTTAGAAAAAGATTGTTCGGCAGTACAAACAGATACTAGGATCGTCAAAATTTGATTATGATTGTACATACATGGAGGAGACACATTATTAATCTAAAATACTGTATTAAAAGTAAATTCCCTAATTCTTGTGCTGAATTCAGTTTAACAATTTCATTGCCCAAACAACTTCAACAAAATAATAATTGCGCCAATAATTTATTTGAAACACAATTGATACGCCTCAATTTATATTTCATCATTGATAATTTTATCAATTCTCATGGTTGAATTACTTTGAATGTACATGCTATATCATTCAAACTATTTGTTATTTTTTTTTGTTTCAATCAACTACAAGTTGAAATCTATTAAACAAAAAAACTTAAAACTAAAAACATTTTTAGTTTGTATGCAGGACCTTTTTTTAAGATTGCTTTTTAACTACTAGATCATGTAGCGACCACTGTGTTTGTTTATATAGGGGTAACTGTAGGGAGAACAACACTTCAGGACAACACAAGCACACACAAACATGCATGCCTGAGGAGGGATTCGAACCTGTGGCCCTTGAAGCCGAGGCAGCTACGCCCCTACAGCCTTAACTCCTTTATGCTCAACTTTAGTGCCCACTGTGTATATTAATTTTTTGTTCACATCGGAATCAGTTCCTGCACATTGTCTACATCTGAAAGGAGTGAGGAAGAGTAAAACAATAGTTTGCTGCCGCACATTTCCTCTCCAGCTCTCTCCTTCACCTAGCAATTGCCTTACAGAAACAGCATGTCCCAATGTGTTTACCGCGCTCTGTGAAAGAGATAAGTTTTAGTGGTAATGTACCGCATTCTTTTCAGCTTGATGTGTTAACGTATGAATAAGATATCGAGAAATCCCTGTTAATTGTTGTATTTCTAAATTTAGATCATTTGATCAGGTTTAAGAAACTATAAATATAATGTGGGTATTAAAGTGCCTGTTGAGCGCAACCCTGACAACAGTACATCCTTACTGTGGAATTATTATGTGATGCATGCGTTTGATTTGTTGACTTACTTTGAAGAGTGCGGGTTTATTTTTACATTTTTATTAGTTTATTTGAGTTATAAGTGTTATATGTGTACAAGTATAATACTCACATGTATAACTGACATGCATTCCCACCCACCAAATTTTTGAGAAACTAGAGAAAGAAGATTCATCTGGCTTCTGTTCATGCAGCTGACGTTGTGCTATTCCTGGGGTGGATTTGTCTGACAAAGACAGTGGTAATAAAGATTGCAACAATACAGACAGCCTTCCTAGACACCACCTTCGAGCTGGTGGTGAATTTCAAGTGATTTCTTTGGAAGATGAAGACGTGTTATCCCCTCTACCCTCTAAATACAAAAAGCTTTCAAGAAAAACTGAACTTTTCATATGGAAAGAAGGAAACTTACTTGCTACAACTAGCTGCAAGACTACATGGGGAGCGTCATCTTTGAATAGAAAAATGTCGCCAAAAAACTCCTCTGCTGTTTCTCTTACCAAAGACAACTACCCTCTACATTTTCTGCTTTTATTCCTGAATGACGATATTGTAGACTCTCTTGTACAAAAGACTGTGTGATATGCTTGCCAGAATAATGAAACTAATTTTTTACTGTCAAAAGAGGAATTATACACATTTTTTGCAATTGTCTTTCTTAGTGGGTACTTACCAGTACCAGGTCGATGATATTTTTGGGAGAATTTGAATGATTCTTACAAAAAAAAACAAAAAAAAAACGGGGTGGAATCAATGCGAAGGGGGAGATTTGATGAAATATTTAGATTTTTGCTTGTCTGCAACAACGAGGAGGTAAATCAAAACGATAAATTTGCGCGGGTTCATCTGTTTCTTGATGATGTAAACAAGGCTTTCTTAGAGAACGCCTCTTTTGCATCTGATATATCTATAGATGAATCTATGATTCCATACTTTAGTTGGCACTGTTGCAAGCAATTCCAAGACTGTATGCTTTGGTACAATGCTTGGGTAGCTGCTGCAAAAGGTGGTTACTGTTTGAGTGTTGAATTTTGTCAAGTTAGGGGAGATATTGACAGAGACCCAGGTGTTGCTCTTAGTAAGTGTTGTTATAAAATTTTGTGACATTCTGCATAAGAAATATCCAGATGTAAAATTATCATTTTTCTTTGATATAATTTCTTCTTCTAATTTTTATTTTTATAAAATTAATAATCATTTTTGAAACATGTGTGCTGAAACATGCATGTGTTACTATTGTTATGAAAAGTACTATATCCTACCAAAAAAGTTGTAATTGTTCCTAGTAAATGTATTTATTTTAGTCTATAAGAGTTATAAAAAGCTGTCTAAAAATTCAATTTTACAATATCTTGATAGTTTTATTCGGCAACTATGAAAGCGACGAGTACATAAGAATCGAAGAATGTTTTATTTACCAATAGACAGAAAGGTGTACTGCTAGATGTACCGTTGTAGTTTTGAAGCCTGTACTTTTGACAATAATATTATATTATTGATTAAAACTGAATAAACGTTCATTAAAATATAAAATAATTGCTCATTTCATGAAAAATACGAATTAAACACAATTGTACTCGCCAGTCAGCCTTATGCAGGGTTGTGCTTAATGGGCACTTTAGTACCCATGTCCTAAAAATTGAATAGGTGGACACAGATTTTTTCTTAATTTTTACAGGTTGTTTCAGACCATTTTATAATACTAATATACTAAACATTTCAAAAATTTCGAAAAAATAATTACAGGCATAAATGGGTTAATGACCTCGGCTATCCAGGCTGGCACGGGGCCCTATCCCTTCCTTTTCCATCTAATAGGTGCTTATGATTATTAAATACCTGGGCAATGTAGGGTACTGCAGTTATTTAAGTATAAGAAAGGGTGTTGCCAGCGGATAAAATCATTTTGTTCTAACAATCTTAGAAATCTGAGAATTAACAGTTCTTTAATTTAAAATATCGCATTGTAATATACAGGATCGGCCATTTATTTCTTCATATATTTGATGTGTGTGACCTTTACTTTAAACAGCTTCCACCTTATATTTCATCCACGAGTCTGAGGGAGTTTATTGATGACCTGAGTTCTGTATGTTTGTTGACCAGAGGTGTTACTTACCAACTTGACTTCTCTCCACCTGTCTTCTGTATACCTCTTAAGGAAAAATACTGAATGTGTTTAAATCAATTCTTGATGGGAGTTAGGCCAATTCATTGTGTTTGTTTAAATCTTAGTTGGGCATGTTTGAAATGTATTTCACTATGTGTCCTCGCACTTAATGTTGCTCATTTTCAAAACATATTCTCTTCCAATAAAGCTTAACATTATAAACTAGTTGCTTAAATTACTATTATTCATCTGTATCACAGTGAACTATTAATGATAGAAAATCTTGATTAGAGATAGAGAAAACCAAATATCAAACAGTAAGGATCTATTTATGTTGAGTGTATGTTGTGAACCTCAAGAACACACGAGTGCCCAGTGTTGACAATTGCATGGTAATGTTTATGTACTATGTTGCTGATTATTTGAAGAATTAAAGGCAAAGCAAACCAGATCAGTGAATTCCAATTTTGAGGCAAACGGGTTATCAGCACATAGAAAATAATGGATGAACTTTACCCCTTCATTTCCAGGTTATTAAATTATATTTTTCACATCATTTCAATCATTGCTTTGGCAAACAACGCCTGTTGAAATTCTATTATGTTTTGCGAATCAAAATGTTACATATGCTTATGTTACTTACCTCGTCTTTATTCCATTCTTGTCTTGTAATTTTTTTTCCATTGATGTGCTGATCAAATTTGTGTTTTTGTGAAAATAGAGTCCGATACACTCAATTCAGTGGCGGAAAGCCATTTTCATTTCAACTTGTGAAATTAAAAAAAAAAAAAAGTTAAAGAATATTATTTTTAATTAATATTGGTGTTCCATTTCGTTATAGAGTTTTTCAGGTGATGGGCCTGAAGTGTTGGTGGATTGTATGTTGCAATACAATGTTACATACCTGTCACCAATAAAATGAGACAGTATGATGTAGTAGCACCACTAGGTTTGTGATTTATTCCAGAATAATTTGTCTTCGCTTCATCTCAGCACTTATCTGCTTCCAATAAAAATAGTTTTGTGTTTCTTTTTGAAATGATGGCAAAAAATTCAAAACACATCCAGAAGAGTTTACATCCCCCCCCTTTCCCAAAAGGCTTGCACATTACAGGCAACATAGGATTTATTTCAAGATCTATTTCATATTATTTGAGTCTGAAAAAAGTTAAGAGAGATCTGTTGTCTTTAGTTTTTACTTGGATTTGTAGAAAGTTTGCTCTTGTTTTTGATGGAAATGTTATGTTGACTCACAAGCCTTCCAATACCCCCCTCATCTGAAATGTTCATTTGAGATTTAAGTTTTATATGAATAAATTTTAATTTGTGGTTTCATATTATAAAAGGTTTTTGCTGCTGATGTCCGATGGACTGTACAAGTCTCTAGAAGAAGCTACTAGCACTGATCAAGTGAACAAAGAAATTGCTCAGATGGCCGTGGAACAGGTATTTATTCTAATTTACAATTTTATTCCTTTTTTGTTTTACTAATTCTAATCTATTCTTACTTTAGTTTTATGAAGCTTACAGATATTTGAGTTAAAAAGTCTTAAACCGGCTGCTTCGTAAAAAAAGTGCACAAATGCATAGGACAGGTAGAGAGTTTCATCAATGAACTCGGTGTCTAAGAGGTGGACGCTTGTCTCTTAACACACATTCAAGTCATATGGGTAGCTGCTATTTCAGATTAAAAGGGGAATGCCCATAATTGCAATAGGAGTTACCAAAGAGCATCAGATATTACAGGAGGACACAGGTGTTGGTAAAAGAATAATTATTTTACCATTACACTTGAACATTCAATTCAATGCTCAATTCTTCTTATTCGGAAACACCGAAGGTATGATTAATTTTCCTGTATCTTTGTGCCCTTCTCCTAAAATGTGACTCCTGCCAAGTTAATGGCCTTAAGTTCTGCCTTACCCCTCTGACAGAAATAGTGACCACCCATTCAACTGAAGTCCAAGTTGGTATGCTGATCTTGCAGGGGAAGGGTTATGTCTTGACACACAGACCAGAGCACCAGCCTCTTTGACCCAGGTATCATTAACAAAAATTGCTTTCCTGGGCCCTTCAGCCTCACCCCTGCTTTTGTGCACTTTTTTCTGAAATGTCTGTGTAAACACTTAAGATGTCTAGTGACATGGTGATTGATAAATGAAGGTAGTAGGGTGTGTGTGGGAGGGAGTACAACATTTCATCATTTGTGAAAGTATGGAAGAAGTTCACACGTATATGTTTTTCACATTTATACGTTGTTTTTTTTTTCCCTTTTCTTTTCTTTTCTTTCCGGGGGAGGGGGGCGGTGAGTGCCAGATAAATTCCTATACTAAATTATATCAGATATGCGTTTTACGTTTAAACGTTTTTCACACTTCATAATAAATGCACATTCATAATAAAGAGTCCCTTTAAGGCCATAGAACGTTCAAATAATCCCGCAGAGGTGCATGGCGACCTGTGCCGAGTGCCTTCCCATTAATGGAATTAGTAATATAGAATCTTGACTGGGCCTAGCTGAGGGACTAGGCCTAGCGAAGACCGTGCGAGCCCATGGGATGATAGTGCAAAGTCGGCTCCTAGGCCACCTCCGGCAGCGGGACTTTCCCTCCCCCCTTTTTCTTTTTCTTCCCAGGAATATGTTGTATGCTTTCACTATAGTCCAGGTTCAGAGTTTACTACACTGAATCTTCTTGTGCTTATTTGTAATGCAAGAAAAACTGGACCAGTGACCAAAGTACATCATATCCGAGTTCAGTATAACTGGAGTTGACTGTATATTGGAGGTCCACGAGCATTTCATCCTTTCTGTTCTGCAGTTCCTGACAAGTGATAGTCTTTGTGTCACTCAGGTCTTGCGTTTGCTATGCTGCAGTAGTTAATCTTCTATCTGGTTTTGTGTTTGCGATATTAAACAAAAATGAGAAGTTGGAAAAGGCAATCCCTTTCAATATCAGATAAAATAAAAATTTTGTCTGATAATGTTAAACAGACCAAGTCAACAGACTTTTTTCATAAGTAATTTTTTAAACTGAATATTGAATTCTTTTTTGGCAATATCATTTCTAATAAAACGGTAGCGTAAAAATATAGTTTTTATTTTGCCCATACGCAATTTCAGTTACGTGTTTTTCTCGTTTATACATTTTTCCTTTCAGTCCCCTGAATAACGTATAAGTGAAGTTTTACTGTAAGTGGGATACAGCTCCTACTTATGCTCTTCAATGTTTTTCTTTTTTGCTTAAGTGTTGAAAAGTGGTTTCAAAAAAAGAGTGAGGGTGAACATTAAGGAATATGAGGAAAAAATGGCAGAGAAAATACAGTTCAGTTCTTAGTCTGCTTGATACCAGGAAATTTTTGTAGACAGCTGGAGTGGAGAAAAGAGGAAAGGGGGTGGGAATGAGAAAGCTGGAAAGGGCAGATCAAATGAGCTGGTGAGCCAGCAGTGTAGAGTAGGGTGATATCAAAACTTTCACCTTACACAATCACCAACCCACAAATGAACCTTGTGCATCTGAGAGGAAATGCTTCCAAGAGTGTTAAGAATTTGTTGTTCAGAAGTATAACACATCAGCTTGCATTTAAGAACTTGGAACACACCATCATTCTTGAGTTATTGATACAAGTTACTGCGAACTTTTAAAAGTTGTTGAGTAAACAGGCTGAATAACAAAATGAGTACAGGGGAGTTATCAATGGATAAGAAGATACAATTGCTGGATAGTTGGTGCCTTGGTGAAAGTTGCAGAAAAAATTGCCTGCAATTATTTTAAATTCTTGGAATATAATCTGTCTTAACAACAATTCTTTGTGTGACATAACACAAGTCAAATTTGTTTACTCTTAGAAGGCCGACACTATGTTGAACAAAATTTGGACCTGATCTGTTCAACTTTGATTTACTGTATTTACAATAGTGGTGGTCTGATAAATGTTATGACTGAGAAAATGAATTGTTTGCATTTTGGGTATTAATTACACGTTTTAAACTACATGTTTCTGTCTGGAGAAAAGGATACTACTTTGAATATTTGCAAAAACAAATAACTGCTTACTACTCTCTTAAGATCACTGTTATCAAGGTATAACATACAACTACTGTTATCCAGTGCAACAATGGGTATTCAAAGCTTCATGTTACTTTAATTTACTAACTTAACTGACTGTCTAATGGTACTATCACATCAAAGATTGCTACTGTGAATTTATGTTGAGAATAGCTCAGAAGCTAATGCACCTATGCTGAATATGTGAGTTCATGGTCACTATACTCAGACTTAAATTGTCTTCTGCCGTGTGATCAGCTGAGATGTGATTATCCATTTGGGAGCTTTGTTACAACTTATTTTTTGGTATTGAAGCTCCCGATTAGACAATCGTGCATGGAAGGAGCCCTGCACCTGCGTGACTTGGATGTTAGCAAGGTTTTTGGTTGTGATATTTTGGCTTTATGTCCATAGTGGTAACCAATAAATGTTGGTTATTGACACACATCAGTTGATACATAAACATTAGTACGCAACAGATTGCGAAATGGTTACCATTTCAGTTAACGCCTCAATGGTCATGTGTACATCATCCAGGTAGCCTTGTCCAATGTGGATATCATCTGTTTATACCCAGACTTAAACAGATGGCGAGTTGACAGCGATCAGATAGTACACTGTTTTCCAATTGGGAGATTCATTACGACTAGGAAATGGAATTTATTGTAATATAAATAGTAAAATAAGTACACGTGTATATATATGTATATGCGTATGTATATGCGTATGTACATGCACGCACACACACAGAGACAGACATATTCATTTTTTCCAAAATATGTAAAATAAATATTAATTATAGTATTCTTCTGTATAAGCATTTTCCAAGCACAAAATGTCACCGATAGGATCTTCATGTGGATTCAGAGCGGTCGAAAGAAATTTGTACCTTTACAGAAATACTTCTACGCTACTTTCATTTGTAATATGAAGTTTTTCATGGTGTATACAATTTTGTTTATAAAGAGCCAGTGCTCAAGTGGATAGTAGTACCGTGTAGTCAGTAAAGGATCCCAGACGGGGGTATAAAGACCGAAACTCCAACATAGCAATAAAACAATGCTCTGTAAAAATAAATGTTAGTTTTTGATAGTTATGCATGGGGTCTACAAAACATGAGCCAGCACATGGTTGAAATAACTTCTGCTTTACATACATTTTGCTCATCCTTGATCACAAGTAAGCGGTTTTCCAGAAGCAGGGGGAGGAGTAAATTTGACAATTGATGAAGAAGGTCTGGTGGTCATAGAAGCACAGAAGCATTACCTTTCTTTGTAAGAAAGATGATTCCAGCAACACAAATTGCAAACTTGCATCTGTTCTGTTTTGTTGTTGTTGTTGTTGTTCTGTTTTGATGTATAAGTATATTAAAATGGAACCAATATGTAGTAATAGGTCAAATATGTAAAAATATGAAAAAACTATGTAAAATAAAAAGGGTTTTAATTCATTCAAAATGTCTTGAAAACTCGAAAGAATGTTATTGAATGCAGATATCATTTTCCTGTAAAAGTATGTAATTTAAATGCAAATCCATTCCGTAGTTGCGACTTCAATATAAAAAATTAAGGTCACAATTGGACAATAGCCTCCTAGCTGATTAAATGCTAACTCACACTCATACAGTCAGAATGGTGGCCTTATGATGAATGGTGGGTCCATCTCTATTTCCATCATGAGTGGCCTTTGGTTACTTCCAACAGGCACCCGATCGAATAGGGGCTGAGATCGACTGCCGATTTTGAAGGGTCATACCTAGCAAGATCCACACATTTGTTTTTGACTAATGGGGCAGATACATAAATATGCAATCAAGCCTGTAGACTGCATGAAAGAATATTGGTATTCTTTATTAAAATAGTAGTATGAAAGACCTCCCCTTGTACCATAAATATTGATGATTCACATAATCTCATAGGCCTACAATTGTGTCATCAAGGTTCTTCACAAAGGAAGTTGTCTTTCTTTCAGAATGGCGCAACTTATCTCGCTTCTGGTTCCTCTAAGATAAATATACACTATTAATCAATTTATGAGCATTATAATTTTTATAAGCTAATTGTTCTTGTACTATAACCAATAGCAATTGTGGAAGACTAACCAAAAGGAATCTAAGATTTTACTTTAATTTGCTAGTATGAATCATTTTTAAAATAAATTGTCCTAAATTTTCAGAATGCTTTCTGAGCAAAGTAAACTGGGGCTAAAGATAAATAATTAAGAAAATATAATAAATCTAGTATGGAATCCGATCGAATAAAAAAAATTACCAAATAAAATATGCTCTAGAAGCTACATCTACCTACAAGCTGAGTTTCATTTTTTTTTTTTTTTTCTATGCCTTGTGATTCATTTATTCAAGGCTGCAGTAAAGCTGATTCAAATTGCCACAAAAACAAATCTTAAATAAATTATCTTTGGCCTGATTCAGAAATATAATTTGAATTTAATGAAATATACAAAGAGCCTTTTTTATTTTTCAGTTTAGAGTCCAGTCTACGCTCAATGGTGTTGCTCAGACAGTGGTAGAGAAAATTGGCCGTATACATCACGACAGTTATATGAATGGTTCGACACCTGGTGGAAATTCAAGAGTTAGTGGACGTCGTGATGATATGACATTTCTAGTTCGAAACTTTAATTTTGCCATGCCTAATGCATTAAATTCACCGACTAATGCTGTGGTACGGTTCAACCCAGTGGTGACTACAGTATCATCTTCTTCTTGGGGCGCATGTGAAGATACTACATCTGAAAATACAGACACTTGTGGCACCAACACAACTGATGATCAAAACAATGACACTTCAACTACTGAAAGTTCTTCTGATTTGTTTCCAGCAAGAACAAATCCTACTGACAAAGATAAGAGAATTTTACCTTATGTGGATTTCTCTGATTTTTATCAAAATATTGAAAAAGCACGTCGTGAAGGTACACTTCCCACAGACATTGATTTTTAATTTATTGTTACCTTTTCTCATATTTGTGATATTTTTTCCCAAGGTACTTTGCAATGTCTCAGGGAAGTTGAACCTTAATGTTCTAGTTGAGAGTGGAAGGCCCCAACGCATATGAAAATGAAGCCTTGGAAAAGAAAAATGTTAATTCTTCTTCTCCATGCTCCTCTTAAGTTCAATACAATTACTTGAAGGTTGTTATTGTTATGATGTATTGGCTTGCAATAAAACAAGTACATACTATTTTATAAAAAGGACTTAAGAACTTCAATGCTTATTAATAGATAATTCATACAATATGAAACATAAGAACAGTTGCGTATTTAAAATGTAGACACTGAAACCTGTAAAAATTGCCTGATTTGTTAGAGTTGTTCCTCTAACTGGATGAACTGTTGTCTTCACAAGGCACTAAAAACCTATGTGCATACATGTACTTCAGTTGTTTGTACCATATAATACATTTTATACTGGAGTATTAATGAGCATGTAATTTCTACTATCCTACACATTACTTACACAACAACGAGGTCTTTATCTAAAGAGTTTGTGCTCACTTAATACTGCCTATTTTAACACCATTACTTCAATAACTTCAGCTATTCTTAGTCAAGCTGTCCACAAGCTGCTTTCAAATTGTTCTATATCTACACTGCTGGTGCCAAAAAATTCTCAAATTCAATGCACAAGGTTTCCTGCACTATCATTATAAGCAAAATTCAAGCACCTATTGTAAAAATGCATCATTTGCTTTTATCAACAACATATTTCCTATTTCCAAATCCCCCAAGTTCCAAAAAGCAATTGTGTTAAATTTTTTGGCAAGCCTGGAATTGTTTCATTAGATCTGATTTATCTTCAACATGATGGCATGACCTTGAGTCGGTCAAATGCAGCCTTTTCAAGGGCCTCACGGTGATCTGGATGAGCAATGTTGATAAGCTCATATGCTCGCTGGCGCAGACTTTTTCCAAACAGGCTGGCAATACCGTATTCTGTTACCACATAGTGAACATGAGCCCTGGTAGTGACGACACCAGCTCCTGGACAACCATCATTTGAGTGAGTAATTTGCATGTGAAAAAAAAAAAGAATAATTACAATATGAGTGAATGAATACCTATTTTCAATGTGGGTACAATCTTGGATTCTCCTCTCTTGGTAGCTGACTGCAATGCAATGATTGGTTTTCCTCTTCCATCAAAACCTTCAGCTGCACCACGAATGAAGTCTACTTGACCTCCAAATCCTAAAAAGGTATATTAGCTTCAATTAAAACAATGGTACTTTGACAATTGAAACCTCAATGAATATTAAATGCCTTAATGTCCATTTTTATCATACCCCTTCACTATCCCTATACATAATCACTTCAATCATTTGACAAAAATTTTATGAAATAAGAATCCCAGAAGACAAGAATTTTGTTGTTTACTAAATGCTCTGGAAAGCTATGATGCTCCTTTTCTTTTGACAATATGGTAGTGCAGCATAGATGGAAGTTATTTGTTTGTGGGATGATTTGTGCAGTATGTTGATTGAAAGTTCTTGAATTATTTCATTTCTAATCCCTGGTTCTGATGCCATAACCTTGTTCATCATGTTGTGAACATAATGAATATGTAATTTTTTAAATTAACAAAACTTATTAATAATTGTGTTGGTGTAAATGGTGCAAAATTTATGATACAAAAAGTAAATTGAACCAGTCAATTTCAATCTTCAAAATCTCATTTTTCTCCATTATTATCAGTTTCTTAAACTTGTCTAAGCTGATATTAGTAGCTGATAACCTAAGTCTTTACCTTTTTGAGACAGAATAATGAATTATATTAAAACCAGTTAGACCTGAGTGAACTTTTCACATTTTGTAAATTTTTGTTTTAAAAATGAAAACCACCTTATTCTGAATTGCAACTTCAGACAGCTGCTGAACAACAAGTTACAGTATGGCAGCCTGGCCTTGATCACATTCTAATATTGCTAAACATGGAGATTAAATTTCCACAGCAAATCAAAGTCTTCCATAGGAGGAAAAAAAAGAGAAAGACAGAAATAGAAGGTTCCAATAGGTCTCACTTAATAGAATACTACTTAAGAAACCTAACACCCCATGTGTTTCTGCATCAACCCCGCCTCCCCCAAACTCCCCTGTCCTCCACATAAATCAAATCCCTTCAGCTGAACACAAAATTCTTGTTTTAAAGGCCTAGGGCACATTGTTTCTGAGTTATATGTGAATACACTGTCAGTTGCAGTAATCTGTTCCTTACATCATAATCTGCAAACTTCTTAAATCTGTTTGATGCAGTACTGGGAGTAATTTCCTATCTAGCAGTAGCTTTCATAAATTGTAAAAAACAGTCATTTATTCTTAGGATACATTAACACATTGAGAAAGAAGAATTACTTTACCAGAGTACATTCTGGTTCCAATTGAATCCGAGCTGATTTGACCTGTCAGGTCAACTTCAATGCAAGAATTTATTGCTGTCATTTTGGGGTTTTGAGAAACAACACCAACTTTGTTTACATAGGAGACTTCCAGCATTTCTGAAAATGTTTTACAATATAATTAATTATAAATTAATGACAAAAAATATTGAAGTAATGAAAAGTAAATACTAATCTTACCAACAAATGGGTTATTGTCAACAAAATCATACAGTTTTTGAGGCCCAATCAGAAAACTACCAATGATTTTTCCTTTGTGAATAGTCTTTGCATTATTGGTGATGCATCCCTTGTGTACAAGGTCAACAACTCCACCAGCAAACATTTCAGAATGAATTCCCAAATCTTTGTGGTTGGTCAGTTCATTAAGAACTGCATCTGGAAGAGATCCAATTCCTGTGGAAGGAGAAAAAGGAAACACTTAATAGCAATGTATACTTTGAGGAGACACTCAATGGAGTGAGAACCAAGCATCTTACCCATCTGCAATGTTGCTCCATCCTCCACTAAATTTTCAGCAATGAACTTGCCAATCTTGGTGTCAGCTTCAGTAGCAGGAGCTGCTGGATGATCAGGAAGGGGGCAATCGTGCTTGACAGCAAAGTCAAAATGTGACTGATGGATAATGCCATCTCCAAATGTCCTTGGCATGCAGGAATTCACGTGAGCTGTTATAAACAATTTATAACTTAGTTTGTAGAAGTCACAAAACATTCACAAAGTACTAAGTAGCTGTTTATATCTTACCAACAATGCACTTGGAGTACATAAGAGCAGCTCTTACACAGTCAACACTTGTGCCTAAAGTGCAGTAGCCATGTTGATCTGGGGGAGATACCTAGAAAGTTTGGTAAGGTTTCAAAATTCATTTATGAAGCAAATTCAATACAAAAGAACTCTTAATAGAGAACTGAACATAATGAATTTTTTCAACATTCATTCATAGATATTTTTACAGCAGATATGTTATAATACTTCAAAGATTAATAAGCATTTAAAACAGCAAATTTATGAGTACCTGAATCAGAGCCACATCTGGTTTAACAATCTTCCTGTGAAACAGAAGAGGTATTTCATGAAGGAAAATTGGAACAGCATCAGAGCGACCTTCAGCTACTGACTTCCGAACATTTTTCGCCATGAAGAAAGACAATGATCGGAAAATGCCTACAGAAAACAACAAAGCCAATAGTTCATTTTGTGTCTGAAGTTTAAAATGATGTGAGCAAATTTGTTATAGATATTCTGAATAAAAATTGATTGTAGTTTAAAAAGAGAGCTCTGGATCTTTACTGTCAACATGTATGGTGGGCTATATTTCTTTAAAAAACAATAATACAAGCAATTATTCTTGTTTTTGTTTGCGTACTAATTTCTGGTACATATTAAAATTAGTGGTACTACAGAATGGGACAGACTTTCTCATACTGGTTAGTTTCCTTATCTCCTCAATCTAAGCTATTTTTCAGTTTTGCCCCACTTCTCCTGTACTGGCACCAAAGATATTTTTTCACATTTTCTCAATTTTTCCCTAATAGTAGAATCAAAATCGTAATAATAGTAAAATCGACTTTACGAATATTATAGAAAGGTAAAATCTGGCCTTTTCCCTAAAAATTCAGAGTTTACAAAAAACTTCATAACAAATAATTTGAAACATTTCTCTCCCTCAAACTTAGGAAATGTCTGTAATGTTTATTAATGTTTAAAATTCGTAAATTAATGGCGTGAAAGATCTTTTTAAGACAACTGCATAAGTGTAATTTTTGAAGAAGAAGATGATGCCAAATAAACAACAATAAATACATTAAAGTGGTGTACATTTCATGTTATTCATTCCATTTTTATCACATATTACTATCTATACAAAAAATTTGGAGCTGTTTTTGAAAATATTTTGTTTTTAATATTTTTTAATATTGCTTGTATTTTCTCAAAATTACACAACACTACTTCAAAAAGAGAACACAACATTAATCATTAAACTAATTGTGGAGAGCAAATTTAATTTGAAATAAAATCTCTGTCTTCAATATTGTAATTGTAGGAAGACGCCGAAAAAATTTCAATTTTTTGTAATTTTCCAAATTTCAGAGTTAACAATGAAAATCGGGTCTATGACATATTTATAAGTGTTAATCTCAATCTATTCATAGAAGAAATTTAAAGATAAAATTTGGAGCCGTTTTTGAGAGAATTTTGAAAATATTCCATGGGCTTCAAGTACTCACAACAAAAGAATTTCGTTCGAACTTCCTGAGCTTCTAGGTGGGTCAGATCGGAACCCTCGATATTATTTCGAGGGTAACAGCCAGATCGACCGAGGAACATATTCATTCAGAAGAAAATCCTACAAATAGGTTAAGCGCTAGTTTGTTTTTCAAAGCCGGACGGACGTTTTGGAAGGGGAATTGTTTTGGACGAACGTTTTGAATCAGGGGCCCCCCACACGTATTTCCGTTGAAATCTTGAAATAAATTTTCCACAGAATTACATAACTTTTCCTGTACTGCGTGTATTACTCCGTATATGAAAAAGTAAAATAAAAAGGGAGCAACAGATTTGTATTCTACAACGGTTTGCTTCCCACCCATCTTCAATACAAAGCTCATTGCAGACACCATTAAGTATGCTTCTGGCTTTCGTTTCAGAGTCCAAGTACTGTTATCATCTATAGGATATTTTCATTTTCTTCTTCAATTCAGTTTGCTGTTTGATAACTAGTGGAAAATGTTCAACTAAAATGGGGAGGGGGGAAAGTGGCAAGAGTTTGAATCTTAAATGAAGGCATTTGACGGACCATATCTCTGTTTGAAACTTTCCCTTTCCCCTGGACTCTTAATGAAGGCGGACTCTAGGGTAAGATCCGACTATATACAGTTGAACTAAAATTCTCAAAGGGGCTGAGTGTCCAAAGTGCTTTGCCCCCCCCCCCCGCAAATATTCAAACTGAGTTAATTATTAAGAAGTGTCTTCAGTCTTCTGAATAAGAAAATATTAATGACTAGTTGTGGCGTCGCCGACGCTGTGAACTGTTTTAAAAGCAGTATTTTCTTGGGTTGAAAATGTATGCCCTGCATAGCTTTGTTCAAATTAGTTCTCAAGGTCTCTAGCATTGGACATACCAATTAATCGTAGTAGCTAATAATATTTTACTTCAGTTCAAAAATTCCCAACACCCAATGGCCTTGTATGTTACCTCCATAGGGATATGAACCGGTAATATTGCAATTTAAAAATTATGAACGTCGTAAAAACTACTTGCAGGTATGAATGATGATGAATAGTTAAAATTTACTACAGATACATTTTTGACGATTTTTTTGCAAACACTCACAAAAATGCACATAAAAATCATCTTTAAGCTGCTCTTAAGCGTTATTCTTTCGTAAGATCATTCCCAATTAGTTCCGAAAATTCTGTCCCAAAATCTACAAATACATTTTATTATTTCCCGAATTTGCTTAATACGTCCACATTTTGCCCCCTAATTTTTGAAGAGATGAAAACTCTACAAAGTCAGTCTGTGTTCACTTCTACTGATGCAATTGCTCTACTTATCGTTTTGTAGGGGAATCTATAAATTAAACATTAAAAGGCGACTGTTTTGTATATTTATGTGAATAAGGTGTTCGTCGCGTTTTAATGAGAAAAAGTTCTTAGTCACATGCATTTAAAAATCAGTATATGCGCGCTTAAGAATCTAAATGTGATAAGTCGAACGTAAGAACGTAAATGTGCTTCTGTAGTATTACTCACAATTTGGTTTTCTCCGTAATTACTTTAAGTACTTCGAATTCGATAAGTTCCAAGGCAATACTGTACGTACGTTTTTGAATATTTATTTTTGAAAATACGTTAATATGGATGCAAATTAAATGAAATTGCGGCGATTCACTTGTCGCATTCAACGTCGCAACCTACATAGAACTATTTGGATGGCGTTGGTTTAATTCCCGGCATACTCACTAAGATGCAACTTCATTTTCTGTGCACGTCTTCTAGAATTCAGTGGGAAATACAATTATTCAAATTATCGTTTCCATGTTGTCGCGGCAGGAAGTATTATTCCGAAGGACAACATGGTAGCCAAAATGTATTGCTTGTTTATCCTTGAAAATAGATTTTATTACATGGGAGGTTTTTTTTTTTTTTTTTTTTTCAAAATTTAAGTAGTATATGACTTGGCGTAGGGATCACAGAATTTTGAAAATGTGCACACAATTCACTTTTCCCCATAGCACGCAGTTTTAACTGTTTTTGACGTAAAATAAATAAATAAATATGGCAGCGCTAAAACACAAAAAAATTGAAATTTCTTAGAATATTTTGGCCGGTTCCGAAAACAAATTATCAGTTCCCCACCAGGACACCGAGACGCGTCGAATGGCATGTCATATGTCTCGATAGGTGGACGCGAAGTGGTCTAACCGTGAGTGACGGATCCGCACACACGCACACTGGGAGTTACTCAAATACTGTATAGGAATCGATAAAATTCCACAAGTTTTTCAATCACCTGCGGATGATTGACAAAAACTATTCTCTGTGCCTTTCGCTGCTTCGCTCTTTCTCCTTATAATGTGGGAACAAACTTCATCATTGTGCCTACAGTTGTCAAATATGGAATGTTTTATACATTTCCGATATGACCAGTTAACCTAACCGGTAAGGTTAAGTGGACCGGAAATTGAAATAAATTGTGAAAATAGCATTTACGTTTTAATAAAAAAACTAACAAAACATTTTTCCACGCATTGTCATAACCCTTTACTACGCATACATGGAGAAAATGCTTAGCGAAGGTTGTATTCTTCCAAAGTCACATTAACAAAAATCATGTCTTTAAATATTACGCTACCATCCTTCAGCTGGCATGGAAACTTTATAAAAATATCTACCGTTGAAACAAAAGCATTTTGATTGGTCCGGGAGAGATAGCTCAGGGCATCAACTGATGTCGCTGTTAATTGCAAATCTGCAAATACTAATTTCGAAAAAATTAAAAGGGGTAACTGGGGCGGTCCACTTAACCTAACGTCCCGACGGTCCAGTTAAACTAACAGCACATTTTCTTTACATCCCCGAAAACATACAAGCCGCGACGTATTATTAAAAACATAACACGATATTATAAAGCAGAAATACTAACAATTATTCTAATGTGAACATTTTTCTTGTAGTATTCAATCGCAATAAAATTGCGAAGCAGATGGGTGGTAGAAAATACTTCTGACCTTCCAGAAAAAATGCCTTTCTGTACTCAACAACGAAGGCCTGCAACTTACGAAGGTGGGCTAGATTATCAGCCTTGTCATTCTACGAATGCCACCCAGTGGAAAAAAAGCAGGAATCACTTCTCAACAACATTTAAAAGCAGGGGCCACTTAACCTAACCGGTCCAGTTAATTTAACTCTCCCCAATCTCGCCTTTTTTGGAAGATGTATAAATGTTTTTTTAATCACTACACATAGATGAATTTAAAATAAAAGCGTTTAAAAGGGAAATATTTTCCTCTAAGCTTAAAAGTAACACCCTCGCCCTTCTTTGGTCTGCAGGCCTCCGCGGTTCGGTCCTTCGAATCCCTGCGCTCCTCGCGCTTGCAGATGCCACCGCCTCCGCCGCCGCGTCTTGTTAAGCTAATTGTTTTATTATTGGTAATAGAGCGAGGCATTCGTAGCGAGGGCGAGGTACAGTGCGGCCAGAAGGCGATGGCTTGGGTACGCGCGCACTCCCACCAGCCGGCTCGGCGCGATGCCCTCTCTTTTTTTATGCATGGCAAACGGTATGACTTATGACATACGCGCATATAATGACCACACTATGAATATACGTAAAACATTCGCCTTTTGATGAAGGCAGTTCATTTCCATTTACCGTTTCTTTAATGGCATTTCGTAATGCCAGTACAGTCAGGAATATGTTTCTTATGCAAAATATTGAAGAAACTTTTCCATACTATTTCTCCATTACGTTTTCCTTTCCACCGTACGAACGTTCTTTTCATTTCGTCAATTTGACAATCTAAACCACGGAGGGCGAAGCGGAGCTACCGATAACGAATCGCGTGTTCCCATTTCGAATCGTTACGGAAACAGTTCGTTCTCGTTCATCACAGGTGACCCGAGGTGCAAACATTAGCTGCAAGGAAACAGATCTTTCTGTCTTGTACAATCACTCCCGGCAATTTGCTGTTCCGAAAGGGGTTGAGTTGGCATTAGTTTCGTAATTTCCACCAAAATATGGAGTTACACTTAAAAATTCTAACGTATGAGCCTCAATCTTGTTTCTCAGTTTCTTAACACAATGCTTAAGAGATTTGGTTAACATGTTTGTTTTGATTACACATGTTTGATAACATCTGATAACGTTTTTGATTAGCAGAAAACATTTTAACTTTTTAGGACAATTTTACTTGCACATTCTTCTCTACGTTTATTTTCATGAATAAATTTACAACATAAGTGTATTTATCTCCAGAAACACTGTAAAAAGTCATTATTATTATTTGAATTGGATGGATTTATTTGGATGAACATTAAAAAGACACGGTGAGACAAAAGTTTAGACAACGACGATAGCCAATTTGGGCAAAGAAATGCAAGCGAACACTTAGCTGCCAATTATACGTATATTAAAGTGATATATTTATTAAGAATTGTTACTTCAGAGGAAGAATCGCAGCCTATGGGCGTCCACGGAAGTGATAAGCGAAAATTCTGCAGCGGTGATTTTTATTCCGCTTCAAAACTTCGATTTACAAACATTTAAAAACTATACTTCATATGACACAGTCGCAGAGAATTCTGTTTGAAATATATTTAGTGGATATTCGATTTGGTAAAGATTTTTTAAAAAATGCAATACGTTTTCTAATAACGACAGATGATTTTCATTTGTATTATATACACTTATAAATATTATTAACATATTTTACATAATCTTCGTAAACATTATTGAAGAACAAGCCCATGAAATTCGAGATATTTCGAAAAAACAGCCACTTCTCTTCCATCCAGATAGCTTCAAGAAGTATAAACGTTTCTTGTAAAACCTTTAGAACTCTCTAAGAGTCATGACCCCTCCAATTGAATACATTAATATTCATATTCCTGGTATACATTCGTAGACAAGAATAATTCCTCCGCCGTCTTAAGGGTTAAGTTTAGAATAAGACATTTCAGATTTTCCGTCCAACAAAAGAACAGTTTATTTTAAGTTTTAAAATTTTAGAATCGAAGACGCACTGACTTACTTTATCTCTGTTCTTCCAATATAAAATAAAACCATTTAAAGTTGGTGCAAACCGCAAATAAGACAATTATTGTCATTATTTCGAGGGGCAGATTATGTCCAACAATGAATAAATTGTCAAATAAAAAAAATCAGTTAAAAAGATTCCCTCCATTTACATTTCGATTCTCGCTCCTCTCATTTTGTTAGTTTTTTCAGTTTTTTGCGAGATTAATTTCGCAATTTCTCACATTTTTGGTAGAACTGTAAGAACTAAAGAATAACATTCTGTCACTACCTAGCGGTAGTACTAAGTATACAGATGTGATATACTCGTATGCCATACTATGCAATTCTTTTCCTTGCATAAATGTGTTTACTTACATAAATTAATAAGATGGCATTAATCTGTTGTTGGTTTTGATACCTTTTTTATAAATTAAGAAACGAGAATTGTCTAGATATTAAGATATTTATTCACGTAAGATCATATTATTATTGACAACATGTACATATAATATAATCATAATATCATCTCTGTCGCTTTGTGATCATCATGTTCTTAAGTGAATAAATATCTGTACCTACACAACACTCGTTTATTACTTAAATTAAACGTAGTCATTTGGCTAACATGAGTATAGTCAGATGTTCTCGGAACAAGCTTACACCCTAATCTATTTGTTTATTATTGTTATTGTTATTGTTAAGGATTCTTTAAGGCGGAAGCCACACGGTTTTCATAACCTATCCCCCTCAACAGGACGGAGTTCCTCACTTAACGTTTTTTGTCTCTAACTGCTTGCGTGCTAAGGTTTTGTGTTGGTGTGATTTTTTTCCGACCTTGAACCTAGGAGGTACGGAAAGGCGACAGCAGCAGAAATGTCGCTCTACTCATAGTCAAACCATCTAGCCTATCTAGTTGTATCACATTATGTTAAAACACTCGTGAATAATTACTAGTAATTTGCCGAGGAACGGAGCACACTAAAATCGTTACGTAATTGAACATAATCACGCCGTCCGCATCACGGTCGTTTCAATGAAATGGGATAACAGGACGACTGAGTTTCAACTGTAATCTTTGCTCCTCCTCGTATAAAGAGGCGTTCCAGAAGGCCTGTTGTAGACAACACAATTTCCTTCCTAGTAGGGGGAGGTCAACAGCTAACAAAGGACGAGATCGTGGGCGTGATGTTTCTTTCGCTCCGATCTATCGTTTATGATGTGACTGCTGGGAACAAAGACCGAAGTCTAAGGTTTCTTCGATATTCAATATACAAGGTTCTACTAAAGTTTGATAACCAAAATTATGAAATTTTGTTCGGTAATTTTGCAAGATACACCAGAATATTAGTAAGCAATGCGGGCCCTGTTATATATGTCCATTCTCTTCATGAGTTTCTACCAATTACAATGTTTTCAAATTCTACAAAATCAACTTAGTGATAAGTATTCTACTGGTGTTCTTCAAGAAAAAAAGCTTAAAACACAACATAAGCAATCCTGTCCAAATCTATTCTGATTCCGTTGCGAAAACATACAATTTTTAATTTATAATGTCAATGATATAATTCTCACTATATTGTTAATACGAATCGGAATATGTTCGAATTATACCAATCATACCATATATTATACTCATCAATACCATCTTAGATGTCCCACGTTCTTTCTCATATACATCGGATTTCCACTCAACTTCCCTTAAGTTACTAAGCCATCTCGTATTGTCTCTGTTTTATTTCTGAACATTAAATGTATATTTTCCCTCCTGAACGTCGCATTTAGTTATTATATTATCGTAATAAATAAACTTGCTAAAGAACCCAACATATGAGTTCATGAGAATAGAGAGAACGGAGGGAGTTCATGACAAAGAGAAATTGTTCCAGGCACCCACCAGTTGCGTTTTATTTCCTCCCATTGTTTTGCGCGCCTGTCGCAGGCCCTTGGCGTGACTGGACAATCGCAACCGCTAGCTGCACGCACATATTTACGTAGTAAAACTTCACCACTGCAGCTGTCTTCTAGCACAGTTGCTATTAACTGAATGCAGAAATACTTCGATATGATGTGAAGACTGATAATCACTGAGTAAAAAGATGATTCTTCCTGTGATTACTTAGCAGTAAATCGTTCAGAATCCTGAAGAATAATTAGACTACACATTTTACTCGTGTGTGTCGAGATCTTCCATTCTGATGAGCAAAACATGCATCTTGTCAATCACTCTAGCAATACATCCTTTGAACATTTGGCTCCAGGCGTCAAACACAACCATACGTCGCGAATTATTGAACTTCGTCACTTCTCGTCATCGATGACGTGACCTTCAGCTCAAGAAGGAATAAAAAAGCGAAGCACAAACTCAGACAAAATTCCACCAGTCACACCCGCGTGACCAGGTCTAAATTTCGAGCAAACACAAGAACGAAGTTCAATCGATTAAAGCGTACAATTACAACGTTCTTAGCCTTTCCCGTCGGGTTATCGAATCAACCTGCAAGTTCGACGTCTTCTTATGTAAAGATGAAAATTTTACGATAATATAAAAAGCGGACCCTTGAAGATGAAACAGCAACAAAAAAATGATCAGAGTATACAGAATGTGAGCATTTTTTCCTAAACTTATCTCCATAAACATATTTTTGGAGGAAACGCGAGTGTCTGCTGCCATCACTCCAAGCAAAAATCAAATAGGAATTTTACTTTTTCCTACAATTTTGCTCTATTTCGAGAAGTTCTTTGGCTATTTTACTTCTAACGATTAAATTCCTTGATTACGTTAATAAATAATCGATAATCATCTTACAAAATGATTTGCTTCACCCACAACACCAACATCTTTTATTGTACTGATTCATATTGTACTTTTTTATCATATATTTTGCTGTCGAAATTCCAGGATTGAGATATGGTGGTGTACAGGATAAGTAAATTGAGATCTGCTGGCAAGCTCGGTACATTCTAGAATGATGTCCAATCTTCTAAGCTTCGCGAGACAAACCTTTACTTTTTAATATGCACTACGGCTAAACGCAACTGCAGAATTTTTATAATCTGTGAAATGGGATCAGAAATTCGACGGCTCTGCATCGACATTGTCAGGAGCCATAGTGTGTATGTGTGCAGCACCCCTTTTGGAGTCGCGATAAGCATCGGTGCTCGGCGGGATGCCTAGTCAAAACTGCGGGTGGTTGATAGGTTGTGGTTACATATCTGTGGCTAATTACGCCTAAGTCTCAAGGGACTCGAGGTAGCCACAAATAATTTTTTAATCGACATTTTATGTGTTCAAAATTTAAATGAAAACAAACTATGGCCTTTGCAGATTTTTTTAAAATTATGAACTAATACAATTTTATTTAAACCAGCGAGGGCTCTTATCCAGCGGGGACCCTAAGCTTGTGCTTAGTGTCCTCTATCAATCCACCTCTGGTATGAACGATATCGCGCAGTGATAGAGTGCGTAGTATGCGACCACGCCACACTCAACTGCCTGATCTTATTCAGACCTTATAGAACTGTACAGAAAGGCCGCAATTAAAAATGCGTAGTTAACTTATTTTGACAAGGAACTGCATGGGAGAGGGACACGATCCAGTGACATTTTGTCATCTAGTTACTAATCCGTTAGTGGAGTTCATGCTGGTGAAGTGAATCACCTGTATATAATTAAAATTTGGGGAAAATGCACGGTTTTCATTGATAATTTACAGGGATTTTGTTCTACTTTGCATAAAATATCGTCAACGGTGAATACCCAACCTTAAAAAATTTAAGAATCCACCTTTATTCGAGAAAAAAATTGAAATAGTTTTTGGGGAAAAAATCTCACGAGTATTATCACATTTGCATATTAACATTTTCACCGCAAAGATAAATTGCGGCAAAAAGGTTTGCAGTTCCAAGTGCATATCGTATTAATAAAACGGTAGTCGTGTTGGTGTGTGAATGAATTCATTCAAGGACTACATTCCTCGGTCATTGGCATATACCTTGTCTGTGGGAGACATCAAAGTGCTCTATCATTACGTAAGTTGTAATCAGGTCCCGGATTTGCAAGCCATGACTTTCCATAATGGGTGCATCAGAGTCATTGCTAACCCGCACGCAAATGCTGATAACGGGCCTCGGATTATAAAATGTATTTTTATTAAATCATTTTGTACAGATTTTTCAATATTTTAATGATCTTTTAATTTTTGGGCATTTTTCTTTAGCGTGGTCCAGTATTGATTTTCTTGAATTGAAAACGTTTCATGAACTTGAATACAACTTACAAATAAGCAATATTTGAATCTGCCAGCAATAATATCACAACTAATGTAATACAAACTCAAGATTGAAATAAAACCCTCAAAATACTCAACAATTAATTTATCGCTTTTTTAATTAAGCAAGGGCGATAATATTTGTAACGTTTTCTAATCGCTGCCTAAAATAATTTTCGAACATTGAAAAAAAAAAAAGCACAATCGGCAATGCAAGTCAACTCTTGTTTATTATTTTACAGCTCACTAACCAAAATAATTCTTTACATCAAATCAACATTCTGTAACTTTCACTTTTTCTTCCAAATGCTACGCAAAAATGCTTGGTTTTGACGCTGAGACCTATGACCTTTCGACCAAAGTCGAAATCGATAAAGATGGACCCTCCCCGGGCATAGAGCCCGTGTCTTTAAATCGGCCGGCGATGCTTGACGTAGATCCGTTGTAATACATACTTTTTAAAACTTATCAATTTACTTTCTTGCAGACGTTAAGAAATGACGGTACGAAAGCGCAGGATAAAATGCAGACGGTTAGAAAAGAGATTTGACGGTAAGAAATTAAAAAGCGAAACTCGTAAACCCTAAAATAAGGGCGCTCTGCTCCCTGTTTTTATGATCCACTGCCGTTGCTGGAAGAGGTTGACTCACCGCATTTCAAGTTAAGAAGGTCAAAGCGCCAAAAATAATCTTTCAAAGTTGTTGCAGCTTTGAATTGTTTCGGAAAAACGTTTCATTGAAATGGAAGTGTTTTGCAGATTCACTAAAAATAACTCAGAACGGAAACGTTTTTTTTACAAGGTACACACTCAGCATAAACGATGGAGGGTTTGTGTGTGTGGGGGGGGGGGGGAAGAGGAGGTGGAAAATCCACTTTCAATCCATTTGTTTTCTGATACAAAAAAGTTTTCGTTCACGGGTTATCTCTTTCGCCAACAAAAAAACAGACCTAAAAACCCCACATACTACTCTAGTTTCGCACGAATTTTCCACTTTCCACGTGTTTGGTAATCTGAAGGAAATTGACGAATAGGTAAATCCCAGCCCTCCCGTAGTTTTCCTGTCCATCTGCTGGGAAATACAACTAAGTCCTGCTTCTATAAACGACATAGAGGCATCGATTCGCACTGCGCTGCCACCTTCCGGAATTAACTGATTTTACATTGTATTGTGTTCATTCTTAAATTTGAGAAGTAAAAAGTCCTTAAAATCAATAGATGTTAGAAGTCTATATTTGATACTGTGTGTGTGTGTGTGTGTGTGTTTTTTTTTTTTTTTTTTTTTTTTTTTTTTTTACGAAAAATCTCACTCCAACAGGCTCAATAAATGTTCAAAAGTCCATTAGCATAGGAAAAAAATACCATATCCTGAGCGATGGATAGCTTTACGCCTTCTACCCTGAATTATTTCGCAACAATTCGATTGTCATCACAGCAGACTAGATCCTTGATACAAAGATGTAAGAGGTGGTCTTTTATCATGACTGGAACGGCGTTGTTACTAAGGTGCAGAAGCATGTTCTGTTGTTGTCCAATTATGTAACCGAAAAGCTGTGAGCTACTTGGGACAACTTAAAAATCGAAACGCTGCGGCTCAAATTATACGCTTCAGCTTCGAAAGGAAGAGTCGTATGAAAATGAGCCTTCCAGTGGAACTTTTTAGCATTTTCCTTAAGATATTTTCCGCTTATTAGTTTACAAAACTTCGAAACATAATAGCAATCATAAATCTACAGCATTTTAATTGCAACTGCTTGAGATGAAATATTCCTCTAAACCTCTTATTATGGATACAGATACACAGTGATTAATCTTTGTATTGGTACGATAAGACCAATCTGCAGAGTATACGACTACACAGATACTGGTAAACCTATTGATCTAATATTTTAATGCATAAACGTCAGTCATTAACTGGAATTCCATAACGCAAAGATCAAAGGCCCTCTTAACTCTGAAAAGGGATGTCAAACTACAACCCCGCAACTTGACTGGCAGATTTCGATCGCAAGCTCGCATTTTCATGACCGTTACGTAACTCCGTCGCTCCGCGGAACAGTGGCGCCGACAACGCCGCAGCAGCGCTTCATTGAAACGCGTTTCGGGTCTCGCACCTAAAGCTATCACCAAATCGCACATAACCGATATCAGTTCTGCTCCGCGACTTCTAATGTAGTTGCTAGTTCAAAAATACAGCAGGTGTCCTTGACGGGCGCCGCGAACGAATCAGCCCACAGTCTGGCGCCAGCTGACGTAATGCAAATAGCGTCGCGAGACGCACCCCACCACCGCCCCACACCTATCGCGCCCGCGACGCGTCTGTTTTGCTATTCTTTTGGCTCGAAGCATAGGCTGGAGGGGTTGGTTGACTGAAGGGTGCACGCGTACGAAGGAGTTTCTTCGGGAGGTGGTGACGCAAGTGGACTTCAAAATATAGCCGAGAAAGTGAAAGACGAGGCTTAAAGATGATCTGGTCCCCGTATGAGTTGCCGAGCCGATAAGCTGAAAATGATGTTTCTAGATAGGGTTATCTAGTTGTCACTTATGAAGAGGCGTTAATCGAACGTTCAATACGGTCTCTGTTTTGCATACAAGTGGGAATTGGCAATTCCAAAGGACGATCTTAGTTTGTAAACTGAGTAACCCAGTTTGGGCGGGAGTGTTTTTTTTTTCTTACCTTCGCAATCTGGATTCACGTAAGGAGCTGCGCCTTCTGTGTGCATATGGCACACAGTGACGTTCTTAAGACAAGACTGCTTGCCATGTTCGGTCATAGCATTTACCAATTGTACTGGGGTGGCGGCTGCACCCTGCACGAAAACAGTATTCCCTGCAAAAAAAAAAAGGAAGGCATGAATTACGTACTGGAAAAGTAGTCGCGTGAAGCGAATAGGGAGCCTATAGATTGGGAGGTCGTGGGTTCTCATTCTATTTCTCATTACGTATTCATCAGGGAGAGGGACCACTGGCTGTATTTCTCAACAACCGCTTCACCTTAAAGCTCGCAAGTCACGTGTCAGGCGGCAATAGAACGAATCTGTGCCGTCACCTTGCCCCCAAAACAACTGTCATGTTCTCTACAACGAAATGTGTGAAATACCACTGGTTTAAAAACATCTCGGTGGGTTTAGTCATCAAAATGTCTCCTCCATGGCTGTATAAGGCGCAGTTTTTCGCTAATGGGGCTAAAAGCCATACCATCATCTACCTTCAGCCTTTCTGGTTTATTGTTGTGAATACTGCATCAATATTTTATTAAAGTATGTGATACAAATAATTTCTTAGAAGCTCTGAAGCAAGATAGTAAAGAGTATTATATTTATCTACACCACATAGTTATAATTATGTTCAGAACATTAATGGGATAGTGAGAAACATTTATACAAGAGAGATGGCCAAAAGCTAATCAATATATTCGCAACTTGTCTCCCACTTCTACGGAATGGATTTTAATGACTGTAAGTCAAGTTTTATTCACAAAACAAACAGTTTACAACAATTAGAACAAATGTACAAAATATAACCCGCATTTTTAACAATTGTTCAATATAAGTACTGCTTATCTAATTTAGTTCGATATACAACTAATACGAGCAGCACATACGCATTACTATTAAAATGACACTAAATTCTGTTTTTGCTTAATTTACCCAGATGCCAAACAAAATTAACAATAAATAATAACTAACCTGAGTCTATACATTTCACTGCTTCGTCGAAACTGCACCATTTCGGTTCGCGATTCAGTGGTTGAGCAGGTTCGTTGCTGTAGCTGTAATACGAGCGCCGGGTGTTAGCCTTTGACGTAACAGCGGCAGCTCCCCTGCATAACGTGCCACTGAATTTCGATGATACTGATGACACTCTCTGAACAACAGATGCCATATTTACAGTCTCTTAAAATCTCGAATTAAAATCCTAGCAGGCGTTAACTACTTATTCTATTCCCCGGATGTTGCAGATCTCACGTTCCGCTGTTTAACACCGACACCTCCTCACACACTCGAATTCTTGCTGGCCTCTTCACGAACTCGGACCGCCTGCCTCTCCCACTCTTCTGTATATCATCCCCCTCCACTTTTGTTGGTGACCAGTTGACGACATCGACGAACTTCTGCAACAAGGAATGTGCATCTCACATCCTTGACTAATACTTCTGTAATTCGCTACCAGAGGCATGTACATCTAGTGTTTGTAGAGTCTCTGATCATGCATACTCATACATACCACGATGTAAGGAATGTCGTACACCGTGTACATACTCAATTGCGAGCAGACTGTGAGAGGTTATAACTAATGGAAATTGTGAAACCAAAAAGCTGACAAACTATGCAATTACAACAAATATCACAATTAAATATGTGAAGACGAAGTCCGTGATGTCGATACTCAGTTCACACGTTGTTGTCAGTTCAATCGCCTCTTGTTGCTAATGTCACATACTCGTTCCTGGTATATGAATTTTGGCACGTAAATAACAAAAATAGACCAAGTGTTTTTTTAAATCACCAAATTCTGAACTTGTGCCTCCAGCAGAAACAACAAATAAGGTTCTAGAAACTGGAACACTTGAATACTATCGTGTTTAATAGATTTGTATGAAGAAAATTATCCACAATACTATGGACGCACGAACAATGTAATAGTTCGCTCAATGCTCAATGCCTCATAATATTTGAAATATTTTCACTTATATACATATTCTTTGAATTCGTAGTGATTTTTTGCGGAGATATTTATGAGAGCGGTTTGAAGATACGCCCAGTACATAAAATACATTTAAAAGAGTACCGTTTTGAAGTCTTCTAAAATCATTGTTTAAAATCTAGGAAGAATTTATTTCCACGATCCAGAAATAAAGAGAGAATTTAAAGTCGACGAAAAATGGCGAACTTACTGTGTTCTTTTCTCTATGGTTACCATCACGTGATGGCACGTGAATCGACGGACAGATTGTGGTGGAAGGGGCAACCAGACAGGGGCGAAGGCAGCATCTCGTGATTGTGGTCGGTCTTCGACGGTCTTAAAATGTCGTATTCTGGCGTGATTGGGGCTCATCAGGCTGCAAGGGAACATGTTTTAGCTGTATCGAGAGATTTTATTTCACAACCTCGATTAAGTAAGTATAAGAAAATTTATTTATAGAAATTTCGAATCAGAAAGACAAACCAGCTGATTCTGAGCGAGGGCGGGGTGGGTTGTAAAGGAGGTCAGCAGTATGTTATTTCGCATTTCTATTCGAATAATTTACAGAAGAATAATACATTCATTCTATTTCACAGTATAAATAATCCTTTTTTTTCCTTTGCAGCGTACAAAACTGTATCTGGTGTAAATGGCCCTCTTGTGATCTTGGATGAAGTGAAGTTTCCCAAGTTTGCAGAAATTGTCCAGCTGAGATTAAATGATGGCACTATTCGATCAGGACAGGTTTTGGAAGTTAGTGGTTCAAAGGCAGTCGTACAGGTAAGATAATGTTCACTGTACGGTAGTGTGAACAAAAAATTAAAAGTATTGTTCATTCAAGACAAGAAGCAAAATAAGTAATGATGAAAAAGGATACTGCTTCCAAACTATTGTTTGTGCTTCTTGTACTGTATTTTGATACGTCAGTTAAAATGTATTGAAGTAAGGTTTATCGTTAAGGTAATATTTTTTAAAACGTTTTAAAAGGTAGTATTGCTCTGCTTTTATATTCTTTTTCTTTCATTGATTTTCTAGGTATTTGAAGGCACATCAGGTATTGATGCCAAAAACACACTTTGTGAATTTACGGGTGATATTTTACGAACTCCTGTATCGGAGGATATGTTAGGACGTGTTTTCAATGGAAGTGGCAAGCCAATTGATAAAGGTCCCCCAATTCTTGCAGAAGATTATCTTGATATTCAAGGTAAGTGACCTGATGGTTCTGAAAGATGTATTGGTAATCTTGATAGTATTTTTGTATCCAGTGTTTTCAGATTTCTTGTAAGTTATAGTGGACATTTTTCACGTATAAAAATACACATTGAGAAGGCGTTTTCTGGAACTTAAGTATTGTTTTTTTCAGTTTTAGGGGTGCAAAGATGAAATATAATTTATTTTGTTGATTAAATTTATTTTTGTTATTTTTAATTTTATTGAGAACATATGAACTACAGTAATTATAATATTGTAAATATTCTGTAAGTGGTTTTTTGCTGTTAAAAATGAGGATGTCATACACCTGATGCAATGAAATAAATTGGAATAGAAGAAAGAAATTATTCGAAAATTTATTAAAACCTAACTTCAGATAAATTGAACGTGGATAGAAGCTTAAACCTTTTATTATTGTGTATATGTATATTCCATTTGATTTGTTAGTAAAGCTGTTCAATGTTGTGCCTCTTCTTTCACTTCCAAGCACGTGTATCTTTAACTTTTTTTTTTTAAGATTTCTGGAACATATGAACATCAAGAAATTTAAAACTTAATATTGTTATGATTTTATGCAAATAGAAGCTTTTCACAAACCATAAGTTCCATTTGCAGTAATCATATAAAGATTGATCTTGACAAATATAATGTATGCAATATTTTTTCTTGAATTGTTTGATTGTAGGTCAACCTATTAACCCATGGTCTCGTATTTATCCTGAGGAAATGATACAAACTGGTATATCCGCCATTGATGTAATGAACTCAATTGCTCGAGGACAGAAAATCCCTATATTTTCTGCAGCTGGTCTGCCTCATAACGAAGTATGCCTTTAATATAAACATTAATTTCCATGTAATTTATTCTGCTCTGGTTATGTCTTCATTTTTGTGCTTTTGTTCTCAGATTGCTGCTCAGATCTGTCGTCAAGCAGGTCTTGTGAAGCTCCCTGGCAAATCTGTTCTTGATGACCATGAGGATAATTTTGCTATAGTATTTGCTGCTATGGGTGTGAACATGGAGACGGCTAGATTCTTCAAGCAAGACTTTGAAGTTAGTCATTGTTTTAATGCTGAGAAATGTTCCACTATTTCTGTGGACTTCAATGGCTTCAATTGTATTATAAAATTATTTTTCTGTAGGAAAATGGTTCCATGGAAAATGTATGTTTGTTCTTGAATCTTGCCAATGATCCTACAATTGAGCGTATCATCACTCCTCGGTTGGCTCTTACTGCTGCTGAGTTCTTGGCTTACCAGTGTGAGAAGCACGTTTTGGTCATCCTTACAGATATGAGTTCATATGCTGAAGCTTTGCGAGAGGTATATACAATATCTTGCATGAAGTAGGTCTGAGAGGAAAAAATATACGTGGTTATGACAGAATTTTATGAGAGCTTTCTTTTAGGTGTCTGCTGCCCGAGAGGAAGTACCTGGCCGACGAGGTTTCCCTGGTTACATGTACACAGATTTGGCCACCATTTATGAGCGAGCTGGGCGAGTGGAGGGTCGTAATGGTTCAATCACTCAAATCCCCATTTTGACTATGCCTAACGATGGTGCGTATAACCAGAGTTCTGAGAATTTTGTTTACATTAATAATGTTCTCTTTCTGTCCATAAGATAAGTGTCATTGGTGGTATTACTTGTGTTCACTTGATGGGCAGATGAACAACTTTTGAAGATACTTTTTGGAAAGCCTGTTCTAATGCCATTTTGTGTTTTAGATATTACTCATCCCATCCCTGATTTAACTGGGTACATTACGGAAGGTCAGATTTACGTTGATCGTCAGTTGCACAATAGGCAGATCTATCCTCCAGTGAATGTGCTTCCTTCGCTGAGTCGTCTGATGAAGTCTGCTATTGGCGATGACATGACGAGGAAAGACCATGCTGATGTTTCAAACCAGTTGGTAAGATCTATTTGCTTGAAATTTCTTCAATCTTGTGTCTTCATATTGCTCTTAAGTGCTGGTCTTAATTATTGTGGAGGAGTAACAAATTGCTGAGCAATTTTCTTGATCATTTCATGGTCTCCTTTTCTGTACCAGTTTTCTTTGCGAGAACCATTGAATTGGTTGTATTTGCTTAGAGTGATTTTGTGTTTGAACCATCTTACTTTCAGGCGTGGTTTGTTAATTTGCATTAGTTTTTGTTTGAAGTAGAGAATACAGTGCAACTTAAGGAAGTCATTTAAACTTTCTGATTGTGTAGCTCAGGCACAGAGGATATCCTTAATGGAGAGGATGAAGGGAAGGTAGGTTTTGAGAGGCAGGTTCCAATGATGGGAGATGGTATTGTTCTGTTGAATCTACTTCGGTTTGGTCATTATGTAGAGATACTATAATTTTTAAAGTATTTACTTTTTTAGTGAAATGCAACAAAATGGTAAGATTAATGTAGTTGCATTTTTAAAGTGACAAAAAGAGTGCTTTCCAGAAATTAACAACAGATCTGTGTATTTACCACATAATAGATTTTTGAGGAGATTTGTACTAAAATATTGGTTAAAGTAGGGAACACTGTATGCCCTTACAGAAGCTGGGCGGACTGATAGGGAAGGGCAAGGGTAGTGGAGGAAGAGAGAAGTCTCCTTAAGCTCTCCCTCAAATTACACCAAATGCTGTGAAAGAAATGAATAAAACTTGCCAATGGACGACTTTCATATGTCATTAAGTTTTGAGAAAGCTCAAGGAACAACTAAAACCTCTGTTGACCCCTTCCACACACAATACTTATGTGAATGGGAAACCCACATTTATTCTCATAGCACAAATACTAGACACTCAAAAACACACATAAAGAATCAAAGGGTGCAAGAAACTTAACTTTAGACAACAATGTAAGTAACCACTTCGACAGCTACCCTGACACATAATCAGAGGCTCACTACCACGGTTTGATAATGGATCCCTGACTAGATACGGAGGTGAAGTTATCTCCCCTATCTTATGACGTCATGTTCATGACCATTTGCGAGCCATTGAAATTATTTCAGTAGTGTAATTTTTACAATTTATTTAGATTGCCTATGCTTTGCTTAATGTAAGTGTGAACTAATTTGCGTACGTTGCTCACTTCTGCTCCCACCAAAATATTCCCCTAGTAAACCCCCCAATCACCACTTTTCCCTACATCGTGGATTTCTTCCTTTCAAAGTGCCAATTTAAAAGACTTCCTTTCGTTGTACAATGTTCTAAACTTCAGCCAAAACATTATCGCATGTTGTTAATTATGCATTGTACAGACTCGGGTTTGTTTTAAGTTAATTGCAAAGGCTGAAGACTTGAACCTCATCATTGGAAATGTAAAACATCAACTTGGCTGTAAACGTAATTAGTCATAAAAAACTTGAATTGCATGTGCGTATTCAGAAACGTTGGTAACTGGTAATATACTATGTTTTGTAGATAGTATTTGTGTTGTGCAAGGTCTTGTGCCACAAGTTACTTTATTGGAGGTGACTCAAACATCCAAGGGTAGATTATACAAGTTTTATTAGGGATTTTGTAATTTTACAGGAAGTGGATCAGAAGACTTGCACTTCTCATCTCTTCTCTTTTCTCCCCTTTCCCCGTTTCCCACCCTTTCCCAATAACGTTTCTCAAATGATGTATCAGATTCTCAACTTTAATAGAATTTATAAAAAAATAATTACACTATATAATATCGTAGGCTTCCACGGCCAGAGTCATGATCTGGGCTGTCCGGGTGACGCCGCGTCAAAGGCTGGGGTGCCTACGGCACCTATGGTGCCTATGGCACCCCAGCCTTCGACGCAGTGTCACTCGGACAGCCCAGATCACTACACTATATAATGCATGAATGTGATTTAACAGTACCAGAGAAAGGATCAATTATTGCCTGTGGATTTGTCATTAGAGTAAGTGCTTTGACAGGTTGATGTAGTATGGCTGTGCATACATGCGTTTCCAAAAATATTGGGTTGTGCATTGTAGTAACAGAGCAGCTATGTAGGATATGGCAACTGACTGGTAAAATATATTTGGTATGTGTCTGCACAGCATAAGCACAGTTGAATGATTGATCACTCTATGTTGAGGGAATTTAAAACTTTGTCAATTATGTGTGTAGGATAATGGACAAATTGTATTCATTTCATTGTACTTATTTGAGACACCTTAAGAGTAGCTTGCAGTTCCATGCTGCGCAAGAGGAAGATCTACAAAACGTTAATTTCACTCGCTTCACGCATGCAATTTTAGTTGCATTATTATGCCACATTACTTTGATGCTCCATTAGTTTCCAAGATGAGTACATGGCTCAAGCCTTTGCTCCTTGCAATTAATATAAAACATTCTTGAGTCTGAGCAATTATAATTACCAATACATTAATTGCTATAATCTTAGTATGAAAACCCTCCTCATAAATTCCTTGGATGGTAAATAGATTGATGCATCATAGTGTGAAGCAGAATATTGGGAACTTCCATTCTCCTCTCATTTTCCTCCTCTTTCCTCTATCACTATCTGTACTCTATCAACCAATCTTCTGAAGAACGCTTGTTAATCTGAATGTGTCTTGTAAATTCTCATAAGTCCTTAATTATTTCAGGACATATGCCAGAAGCATTGTTCCATTTTTGCCTTATACAATTTCGAATTCATTTCAGTTGTATTGATCAGACAGTGTGTTTCTGAATGTTTTTTTTCTCTTTATAATTAATATACAGTATTTAAATTATTGTAATAAATTAGAGATACAAACTACTAAGTCTACTGTACAATGCAATCAGGGGATGAACTTAAATTCTGTGGTTATTTTTGTTAGCATTTGTGTAAAATACTCTTGTGGAAGTAGAATTGATGCTGGCTTGATTTGTTAGAAGTGGAAATTGTCATTGAAATGTTCTTTTGCAGTATGCATGTTATGCTATTGGCAAGGATGTGCAAGCCATGAAAGCTGTGGTGGGTGAAGAAGCCCTGACTCCTGATGATTTGCTCTACTTGGAGTTTCTCACTAAATTTGAGAAGAACTTCATTTCTCAAGGTAATTTTGTTTTTTCTAATTCTTAAAATGTGTAAAGTTCATTTATGTATTAAAAAGTTTTGTAATTTTTGGAATGTTATCAGAATTTTACTTTTGAAATTCAAAGAAAATATATTTCTGAACTTGTATCAATGCTTTTGAGAGACTAGATAAATGCAAAAAAGGGGATTATTCCTGTCTGAAGTTAAAATGGACTGAACATTGAAATAGTTTATCTGTAATGTGTGTGATTGTTCTTTAAGTGTAGTTGCAAACTTCTTAAGTTCTTGAAAATAAAGTTGAGAGGAGTACAAAATGGATTTGTACAATTAACAAGAAACAGCCCTGCCGCTTGTAAAGAGCTGACTAAGGATATTTTGCTTTGACAAATTACAGTAATCTAAATTTAAAGGATAATTTGCTTCTGAATTACAGGTAATTATGAGAATCGTACAGTTTTTGAATCTTTGGACATTGGATGGCAGTTGCTGCGTATCTTCCCAAAAGAGATGCTGAAACGTATTCCTGCTTCAACTTTGGCAGAGTTCTACCCAAGAGATTCCCGTCACACACAATCCAAGTAAATTAGCTGCCTTTAACCATCTGTATTTGGTATTTGGTTGGCTTACTTGGTGGGTTTTACTCTAAGATTGCCACAGTTTTTCTCAGATCATTGTACATACTCTTCATCAGTGTACACATTATTAAGTGTTCTTCTACTTACTTATTTTATTGAGTGCTGACAATATACTACATTGAAGCCCTTCTCAGTTGGACACATTTTGTTCCTTGTAAAAGTGTTCAATTTAGATGAGATGATGGAGGGATTTCTTAATAATAGCTAGATTGCTAGCAGTTCTCATAATGTAAATTTTTAATGACATTTCTTTGAGAAAAACTGTTGCAGTAGCATTTCTTAGATATTGTAACTCGTCAATACAGTTGTCTTCTAGATGTCAGTACATACTTTGTAGTTTGGTTTTGTGGATGAGGCATTTCATGTGTAATTGGTGCATTAGAGTCACAAACTGATAAAGACTATTTTGTAAAGAAAAATTGTTATTTTGTGTATATACAGTTGTGTAATATATGATGTGAATAATTGTGGAGTTCACCTCTGTCCATTGAAATATTCCATTATGTTGTAAATTCCATTGAACTACATAACGTTGTTGCCAGGTTTCATTTTACTTATGAGACATTCCGCTGTTATTCGTACAGAATTTTATTTCTTGTCTTTGGTGTACAGATGTGTAGATGTTACTGTCTAATATATAGTTCAACAAATCATTAACTTGGGCTGTATTTGAAGTTGTCTGATGTTGGTAATGGAGTTTCTGCAGTGGATTAAATTGGTAGAAATGTTAACTTGCATTCAGTATTTTGAGCCCTGGTGGATGGTTTGTAGTAACTGGTGTACTTATCATATTCCTGTAGATAATGTCTGAATTGTTGAAGTTGAATACATAAATTAGTGTGTATGTAAGTTATAATTATTTATTATCTTTCCCTTCACTCCCTTTGTCCTTTGAATTTGATGAGAACTTAGTAATTCAAGATTAATAATTCTTAGTAATTCAACATTGACATACCGTTGAAGTCTCCAGGGCAACTTGTTCATTTACCTAGGAATGGTCACATTTGCTTTATCAATTTTACTGATCATCACATACTGAGTATTTGGAAAAATTCGTTGTTGGTTTTTTTGTTATGAACTAATTGAAAGGCTGATAACCTTGTATAAATCATAACAGAAGATTTGATGCAGCATTATAATGGCTATTTTTTGTCTGTGTGATTTTCGTAAACAAAGCTGACATTAGAAGGTTCTGGCATAGAGAAACATCATTTATTGTGTACCCTTCAGTGCAAGTCTGTTGTAAAGTAAGGAGATTGTGAAAAATATTTTAAACACAATTTCAACAGTACTTCAATGTAGTTTTTTGGAGTACTGAGTACTGAACATTCTCAATCAAATATTAGTGTTACACAAAATCCGTAACGAACAAATGTGGTTATAGTCGCAACTTTTAAGAAAGCTATAAAATGACTTCTGTAATTCATGATTATAGCTTTTGCAAATGTTTCCTTCTGCAAATAAACTGATTTTATTAGTTAAAATCATTTTATTTTGAAAGCTTTTCATGATTGTTCGCAATGGTTCATTTGAGAATGGGGAATAAGCCCTTAGCATTTCTCTAAAGATGGGAATATGGACTGGTTGGGAAAGAAAGGATTGTGCATGGTATTGCTCCAGCCTCCCACAAATTGTTTAGAGGGAGCCACAGAAATGACGGATCTTCTAAACTTCTTGACCTGTGATCAGCTTTAACAGAGCTACTTGGTGTTAAAGACTTGCCACTGTCAGAACTTGCATGTAGTACAGTATACAGTCTAGAAAGCGTCAATTGTGAATAGTATATACAATTATGCAGTAAAATGAGTCTAAACCGGAACGTGTAAAAGCCGGAAACCTCCCTTAACCGGACATTTTCTGTGGCCCGTGAAGTTAAATAGCATTTTACACAGGATAAAACCGAACCTGTCCAACGTGCAAACGGAACTACTTTTCAAGTCTTATGGAGGGAAAAACCTGCATAAATCGGAATACCTGTGAATTTAATGCAATTGATACACGAAATGTTTTTAATGAAATGGAATGCATCTACAAGCTTATTTTAAATTCTCTATCCCGTGACACGTGATTTAGTTGTGGCAGTCAGACGTTGAAGGAGGACTTCAGCTGTCAGCATAGAATTCGACCATGCGGTTGCTTGTGTCTCAAGGTGTGCCCCCATAGGGGAATACCCTCCCTCCTGGGTCACTGATTGCTAAAAGATGCATGGGCATGACTTTTATTGGACGTTGCCTTGAACAGCGTTGAAAACCATCACCCTCAGCCAGAGTCACATTGCTCAAAACCGTGTGAGGGTATCAGAAAATTACTCTGGGCAGTGACAGATTGTGGGTTGAAAGATTCAGCAAGCAGTCTGACTGTAGCCACTAGGCAGTGAGGTGGTGTTTATTTTTATGAATTTAACCACCAGTTTAACAAGGTTTGCAAAAAAGAAACTTAAAGAAGCAAGTGAACTCAGAAGCTGTCAATGAATGTTTAATATTGATTTAATGGAGATTTCTTCTGTAAATACGTTATACATTGATGAATTTTAATAATTATAATAGTTCTGTAATTTACTAATTTCAGGACAGATATACCTTTCAGGACGAAAACCTCCCTATATCAGAAATATTTTTTGTCCCAATTGATTCCTGCTTAGACAGATTTTACTGTAATATAAAATGCATAGCAAACTTCCTTAAAAAAATTTTTAAAAAATTTTTAAAAATTCAAATTTTTTTTTTTCAAAAATCCATTTCTTATAATGATGAATTTTCCTCGGACTATTTTTAACAAACATATAGAAAATATATTGTTGGTCCTTTTCTTGCTCATCTTAAAAAATGTAATAAGGTTCAGCTTCGTAGTATTGAAATTCTCCCATGTAGCTAGGGATGCATGCATTGAAGGTTTCATTTGGCACATTGAGCAGTTATTCATAGTAAACATTTTCCCTTACTCAAAATGTGCCTTTCAGTGCTAATTAGCAATTCTCAGTGACCTTGTGGCCTTCAGTTTGATGTGTAGATGAGATTCTATTGCAAGAAAAACAAATTTTTTTTCTGGCAACTAAGACAGGATTTCAGAGAATATACCATCAGATTCTGATTGAAGTATTGTGAAGCAAATACACCAAATAAAAATGCAATTATTACATTTGTATTTCATGTATTCATTCCCAATTAATACTAATTATTTTATTTAACTATTAATTTTCATAAGTCGTTAACTATTACTATGAAAATTAATTTGTTTGAAGAACAGTGACTTTGACTTTGTAAAGACATTTTTCATTAACCTCTTCAAATTAATGTATTAAAATAATTTTAGTATGAAAAGTTCTGTCGCACTTATGAATTTTGGAAATAATTAAAAATTGCATTTGAGAGGGAGGGAGATATTCCACCTTGGGCACTGAAAACCCAAGTCTGCTCATAATACAACAGTAAGATTGTTGGCTAATATAATATTCATTATGCAGTTATCTGTTGTGATACTTGGTAAAAATCTTTAGAACTCTAATGAATAATATTTTCGCAGAAATAGATTTGGCAATCAAAATCACTAGAAATTGTAGATATCACAGCTCTTATTTTCATTCTGTGGCAGCTTGTGCCACAGAATGTGTTTGTGATTCTGTGGCAGCTTGTGTTTGTAATACATAAAAAAAAAAAACTATTTAAATGTATTTACTTTTATATAATGTGCAAGTGATGCTTTATTTGTATTATTCTAAGGAGTCGTAATCACATTGCAATTTTCCTGCATTTACTGCACATTGAATAGAAGATAATTATCTGTGTTTACTCAGTTGCTACCTGGAAGCCACAATGCTAAATAATAGGCAATGACAAACAATTGGACGAGGTGTATTGAGGGTTGTATGGTTCCATGATGTTAACATCTTAAAGATCTGTGCACAGGGTCAGGGCCATTAGACCAAAGAGCATACGAATGACTTTTTTTCTTAATTTGTTGCGTCCTTAATATTATCATTATCCATGCAATGCATCTCTTTGTCCCTTGTTGAGCATTGAGTGTGGAGTAATCCTCCATTAATATCTCGTATGCTAGTTTCGTCTCGTCTGTCGGTTGTCAAGAGGAACACCAGGTAGAATCTCCACGTACGCACCTGCTATTATGTGCTCCTGCTTCACTATCCAGTGGCCAGAAATGGGAAGGAATTCAGAAAGGGGTGGGATTTATGACATTTCACAGGGTTAGACTAGCCCTTGTGAAGCAGCCAAATTTGTTTTGTTGGAACAAATTTCACATGAGATTCAATGGGAATGAAACCTGGACCTCCTTGGCGAAAGGCAAGCGACTTTGCTCTATGCCATGAGATGAAATCTTTTTTTTCTCAGATACCTTTCACAAGAGTGGCTTCCTATGTGGGCTAATAGACATCTGAGAGTAAGATTAAGCAAACTTCATGTGAAAGCTGTGAATTAGGCCCAGCAAACATGTTGGTGCTTCATAATGTTTCTTTTGTTTAAACTGATATTATATAAAAATTTCAAAAGTTTTAAAACAAATGTTCATGTTAAAAAAGTTTCTGAAAATTTACATTTTGATGTCCTGTGTCACAGGGTGGGCACAACTCAATGTGTTAAATTGGTAGTGCATCTTGATATTTTGTCAATCATTACAGTCATGAGCTACCGCCATTTTCATACATTATTTCCACAAGCTATGTATTTCGCTTTGAAATTTGCCATTATCATTCATTCAATATGCGTATAAGAATTGGATCAGAAGATACAACATTCTGTTATGAAATTGTACAAGGAAATAAAACAAAAAAATCCACATGTCATAATACTCCGATATTTTATGATGCAATAGCAGATGACCTTAAACAGTTAAAATCTAAACACAAATTCAAGTGCCAGGTAAAATATTCTTTACTGCCTAAGAACTAACTCCTCTTTTCTACAAACTCTTTGACTGCATAGAGTATCAAAAATGAAAATGATCTTGAAAATGAAAATGAATTTATAATAATAATGATCATAACTTATTAGTTACCTTTTGAATTGAAAAATTGTAAAAGACTGATCATGGCTGTTGAAAATATTACAATCAACCTTTGAATCCATGACCCCCTCCATCATGATTGAGTTTTGCATTATTTCTCTTGGTCCACTGAGCAAATACCGAGATTGTTGTTATGCTTATGATCTATAACTCTATAAAGTAGCTTCCCTCCCTTCTGGATGTCAGTTTTTAATATTGTTGATGTTATATCAATAAATAATTAAATAAACTGGAAATAATATTCAAAAAGTTATTGAGTAAAAACACAGTAAAGGAGTAAAAGTACTCAGACTATAATGAGATTGAAAAAGTTATGTTAAATAATTAGAACCCATAGAAGCTATTGTCTCACTACTGTTAAAAAGAATGTGAGAAAGTTCAAATGAAGTATTTCCACATTGTATGCATATTCAAACTGTCTGTTGTTAAGCAATTGTAAACAAAGTATTTCAAAATTTGTGAATTGCATTGGTTGTTACATAAAATTCTTAGCAGTGAATCTTCTTTTTTTATAGGAGAGAAAAAAATAGTGGTTAATGATGACCCCATGAAATAAATAATAATTTGCATCATAGAAATGGATTAACTGCTGTTTTACAAATTAAATTTGTTTTTCAAAACAAAGAAACAAAAATAAATTTATAAATACCTAATTTGTTGTTGGTTAGAGTATTTGACAATAACACTAGTCCTGGTAATGTCTGTCATTTCTGGTAGGGAATAAAATATAAATTTATTCAACAAAACCAACATCTTCTGTGACTATAACACACATTTTCTAAGAACATTGTAGAGAAATTGTGTTGAAATTAATTCTTAGGAACTCGTAGATAATTTTATTACATTATCAATGAAACGTCTTGGAAAGAATAATCAAATTTCAGTTTTTGTAATATTTCTTACATTTTCCCAACATTAAACACACACAAAGGGTAAACATGTTGAATTGAGCATTAGGCTCCAATGCTTTTTAATTATTTTCTCTGCAGGAAGAGAAAGGAGTATGATATGTGGGGCCTACATGTAAAAATATTTTGAATCGTGCCCTCCCAAAACATAGGAAGGAGGTAAACTTCTAGACCAGAGTGGTCAGCTGTAACAGAGCTATTCAGTTGGAGTTAAAAAACTTGCCACTGGCGGAACTCACACCTAGGATTTTTCAGTCTAGAAAGCTTCAATTGTGAATAGTATGTACAATTATAATATAAAATGCATAGCAAACCTACCAAAAATTTTAAAAAAATCCATTTCTTATAATGATAAACCTTTCCTCAGACTCATTTTTAACAAAGATAATATAAATTTGGTTCTTCTTGCTCAATCATAAGGGGGCATAAAAAGAGATAAGAACCTCAATCTGTACTGTATTTGCTAATATTTTCGATTCACGAGAGCAATGTTTTTTGTCAAAGTTCGTCAAAAATTTGCATTGCTGCCTCTTTTCATAATTCAACTTCAGAGTTGGGTTTCAATTTAAAAGAACCGGGTTATGGATTCCAGAGCTGAAGAGAACATGAAGGGATTGTGAATATCTCCAATACGTCACTTAAACAAATCAAAAATATCTCATATACGTCACGTTAAACAAATAAATAAATTAGATATGCTCCAATCTCGAATCCAATACGTACAGCGAAGTTCATTGCTCCATTGAATCGATTTTCTTTTTTTATGGATACCGCGAATTAGTTTGTCAATTCTCTGCTAGGTGTCGCGAGTGGTGGGTGCTGTGAAGTTCATGTTCGATTTCAGCTTTTTGCACGGTTTCTGGCGTTTTGTCTTCACCATCCAGACTGTCCCGTCTTGGTCTTTTAAGGTTTGTACATTCAGTTATTTTGGGATGTAAAGTTTCCCTTAAAATACTGGCAAATTTACTTTGAATTTCTGAAAAATCAGATCTGATTTCGTGTATAAACACGTTAATAATGGTAATAGGGGTTGTTGAAAAATATGAATTGGACGATAACACTTCAAAGGGAGTATCATACTCATGAAACAGAAAAACTACGCAAATTAATAAAGCAAAACCTAGTTTTAAGAAAATTAATAAGAAACTATTAAATTACTGTTTTATTTATATTGAGCTGTCGGGTGCAAATTATAAGATAAAAGGTTGAAATTGTGGGAAACTATAGAGAATTTATGGGCCTACAATTTGTATTTAGCCTTTTCTATGATCTGCGTCAGAACATGAGATATTTTAAAAAAAAGGAAGAATAACGTAATTTTTTTTTGTTTCCCTTCTTTTTTGTTGATTATAAGCGTCAAAATCGGATAAAAATGCCTGAAAAAAATTCTGAAAACAACTTTATCATCTATAAAAAATCGTAAGGATAATTTAATAAGCCAATATTCATTGGCGTAATGTGGTTAAAAAATTGAAACACATAAGAAGCTAAAAAACGTTTTTTTTATTTGTACGAAGTGGTCAGGGTAAATTTATTTAAATCCGGAGTAAAACGTGTTGTTTTTTTAACACTTCAATTACTATTTTTAACATTAAAAAAATGTTATCCCGGGGGAAGATTTGCCCCATTTAGTATATAAGCGTTCGTTACTTTTGCAATCTTCTCTTTCTATTTTCTTTCCTTTAGATTTTCTTGGTTGTCATTCTGAAAGTTGTTTAATGGATCGTTTTTTTTCTGCGCGAAACAGATTGAACTGAAGTAATAAACGTGGTTAGTATGCCTATTGTACGAGGAATAACGAAATCTTACTGTGCCAAGCAACTGTGAACTAAAGTGCTCCATTACTTCTTTGGTTATGCATCGTGTGTGCGTTCTGTGTCGCCTGTTTTCCTCTTATTGCGATTTGTTTCTTGCTACTCTTGTGATATGATTCAAGAACGATCATGTGTCTGTCGCCCGAGTAAGTAGCAACATCGCTCTACACCCCACTCCAGCTGTCATGCAGACAGAAATATTATTCGGACTATATTCGGCATCTTTTATTATTTCTCCGCTTCGAAAAGCATTATGATTTATTAAGTGTTTAATCATTCATCTCGCATGTTAGTCCCCTCTTGTAGTTTTGAACAATGACTCACGAAGAAATTGCAAACTCTTGTCCGTCGATATCGCAGTGTCACCGATTGAACTGAAGTAAAACTTTGAGAATAAGTTGGAAAGTTCATCTTCCATTGACAGTCGTGTTCATTGTTGCCGAAAAGATGTGACCTTGCATCCATCTTTTAATTCCAGCGCACGCCAATTAGTCTGTATTCTAGCGGCAATTTTGAAAGACAGTTTATTATTTTGTTATTTGAAGTAGCTCGAGCATTGACATTATAAGACGATAAGAACATTGAGCATTGACATTGATAAGACGAACAGCGTTGCGGGACAACGTACTACAGGATCTAGGTATCACCACCCGATAGCAGTCTGCAGGCTGCCTTGTAACTTCCAATAAATATTTTTGTTTTACATGGATGGACAATGATCTCATTTAAAGACGTGAAGATTGCGATAAAGTAATGGCTCATGTTTTGATATTCCGGGGAGGCCAGAGAAACATTTTGACTTATAGGATATTAGAACAATCAATTCATGACGTATGTGCAAGCTAAGGAGTTGATATTGCCGTGCAGTTTTGATTACACATCGTGCGTGAATTTAAGTGCCTAATTACTGTTCTAGATAAATTATCTTAAAATGTCAACGATATGTTAATGAGCAGCGCCTCCAGTTATGCAACCCTCCTTACTTTCTGGAGGCGAATTTTTAAAAGGAGGACTATTAATATTATTTTCAAAATCCTGGACTTGACATGCAACTTGGACCTGCACAGTGCATACAATATGTTGTTGTAAAAAACCCCTCAGTAAAATTCTCCAAAACAATAAAACCCCGTTCATTGTACTTAAGGGATGGTACTATTGAACATGACATTTTTGAAAAGGAAGATCCATACTCGCTCAATAATAATTCAAGTATTCTGTTCCAAACGATTAAAAATGATACATTAGCCTGCAGTACTTCACGGAAGTAGTTTTAAAAATACTCCAGAGATATTCATTTTTACTTCCATGAATAGAAATACTAGAGTAATAAATTCTAGAACTTTGAATCTTAATCCATAATTGAGTTTTAATTTTTAATTTCTGCATTTTTGTGTGATGGATTATCAAAATTCTGTGAATGGATATTTTCTTGCTTTCCTTGATTATTGTATTGATGTTGATTACAGAGAAAAGAGAGAATTTTGGTTGAAAATTAATATACGGGATGAACTAGACCATCTGTTGGATTTTAAACATGCTTACGATCTTGGACTTCATCATCTCAGCAGGTTTCAGAATGAATCAGTCAGGTCGAGATAGAAAAAGTCATACAAGTGTCGCATCACCTACGTCTCCAGAGTTTGAAATCGAATTTCTTTATAGTAATTGGGGCTCTGACAAAACAGATGAAATACAGAATACTCCAGTCTTCGACGAGTGTCTTCTGTACCTTTTATGCAAGTTAGTCTCGCATGCCGGACACCACTCATGTCCTGGGATTCTTTGGTTATTGGGTAGGAGGCGACCTATGGTAGACCTATGGCGACCTATGGGTAGGAGTAGACCTATGAAGCAGCATGACAGATGTGAAAGTTAATCATACTTAATTTGTCTGTCAATAAAGAGTATATGACGTACGAAACAGTGTAAATTGTAATATAAAAAGATCTGAGTGCCTTAAGTTTGGTACTAATTGCGAAGTCTTCAGACCACCCAAAGAAATAGGCTACTTTGAAAACTTGAGGACTGATCATATTTTATATTAGGTCCCCACCCGCTATGATCCCACGTCTTGCTAAATGGGCTTCTGTAATGTTTGTTATGACTGTGAAACGCCCAGACCACCTGCAGAGGTGGTTTAAGGGTGGCTTGAAAGTTTGGGGAGCAAGTTAGCATTTTTAAACTCACAACTTACCACCTGCCAGAGAAAGGTAAGGGCAGGGATTTCCCGAAAGGCGGTTCCACACAATCGGCATTTGCTGAACAGCCAGCGTCTGCTTGCCCAATCCCAAGCCGCTGGTGTGCTCGGCGAATGTTCACTTCCTTTGATGTTTCCAAAAGACGGACATGCGGTAGATAAGGAAAGCACCGAATATTCGTCGCTCGGCAAATAGCAAGCAACCCGTCTACACTACTTAGGATTCGGCGAACGGTCGCTCGCTACTCGCCGAAAACTGAATGTGTGGAGCCGCCTTAAGTTTTTGGTGCCGGTTGCGAGTCCCCAGGCCATCTGGAGAGAGGTTTAAGGGCTCATTTCAGAGCTTGGGAAAAGCTTTTATATTTCTTCGGAATCTTTGCATTGGCACGATTTTTTTAACCAAGTTGTATCCAATCAATAAAGTAATGTGTATTGTACTTGTTTAGCACGTAATAAGACGAAAGTGGTGTGTTGTTCAAAGTGTTATTCAAGACAGACACGTAAGATTTTCCCGAAACGGTAAACTGCTTTCAAATAGCGATTCAACACTTTAAAAATAAATGTATTAATTTAAAAATAAATGCGTTAATTTAAAAGTAAATGTATTAATGTAACGGTAAATGTATTAATGTAACGGTAAATGTATTAATGTAACGATAATGTATTAATGTAACGGTAAATGTATTAACGGGCAACATCCTGATTTCAGAGAATGCGCTCGAATCGGAGTCGGTCGCTGTTTCTACAGCGACCACAAGCGCCGAACGCGTAGCGCGTGGACCATATGCGATCCATCCTACTCCTGAGAGCGGTCCCACGTTCGCGAGGATATTTTGTACCGATCCTTTTAAAAATAAAATTCCAAAGACTAAAATACACAATTTCTTGTAGGAATAATTGTCTTAGTTTCTAACATTTGTGTTATCATTATTGCAGTTCCACAATAAGCTAAAATATTGTAATGAATTTTAAGTGATTTCCAATATGAGTTAATGTGTTCTAATGTATAATAAACTCGACATTATTCTGTAATATAATTTCGTGCATTCCCGCGATCGTATCATAAAATCTGAGGAACTAGAGCAAGTTATAAACTTGTGTGCGTATTATTACTTAACATTTAAGGATATGCTACAAAAAAAAAAATTTTTTTTGGATAGAACTACTCATTAATAAATATAAAAAAATTAAAAACGATTCAGACGCTGTAAGGTTGGAACGATATCTGGCGGTATAATTCAGTGGTTTCGGGGCGCTATTCGGTTTTGCCGTTTCAGTGAAGTTGGATTTAGTTTGCCATGGAAATGGAATTTGCAAAATATAGCAACACGGACCCTTCCTAAAACTGATCTATATGGACAGAAAATTTTTAACTCATTATTATAGAAATTAAATTGTTCTAATCATTATAATGAATTATTAATATAGTTTGATTTCGTCCGGTCATATTTGACGGGTTAGATCTTGTGACGTAAGAATCAACTACTATGCTCACACTTTTTCTTGATACCCGAGCCCCCTAGTCCTCTCTCAGCCCGGCACAGCACGGCCCGGTAGAAAACACCAGCTCCACTCGGAACGTCACGGCTCAGTTTGCAGTGCTGCCTACCTTCTTCGTTACTTGTCATTGCTATCTAGTCTAAGACACGCTATTACCTCAGTCTAATAATTGTGCTATTACGCTCAGTTTTCCGCCGTTGAAGTTGACAGCACTGCACTGCTCTGCTCTGACGTAGACAGAAACCTCCTCTCCCCGCACCCCCTGCTGTGGAGTATCAAGAAAAAGTGCGCGACTAGTACAATCACAGACACGAGCTCAACTATATAGAGGTTTATTGACAACTATATAAATGTAATAATTTTAACGAGTTCAGTTACAGCTCTGATAGACGTGGCCCTCGCTACTGCTCAGATGCCTACACACACAGCGTGACCACTGTCACTGTGGAAGTGATGCTCCACTGCGACTCCTCCACACATGGGTCGCCCAATGAGCATCACACAAACCGTCTACGCACCACCCTGGGTTACGCAAGTTTCTTTGCATCCGCACGAGGTTTCCAATGACCTCGAAACTTACCACCACGCCTTGCGCTCTGGGTTAAATACAAAGACCTAGTGACACGCGACATCATCTCGTGTTCGCGCGGCGACCAACAACACGTGATCGTCGCGCCGCCACGCGGCTCTAGCTGCTTTTCCTTTAGTGTCCTGCTAGTCCTTTAGTGTCCTGCTAGTCCTTTAGTGTCCTGCTAGTCCTTTAGTGTCCTGCTAGTCCTTTAGTGTCCTGCTAGTCCTTTAGTGCCCTGCTAGTCCTTTAGTGCCCTGCTAGTCCTTTAGTGTTCTGTGGTTCTAGCTGCTTTTCCTTTAGTGTTCTGCTAGTCCTTTAGCGTTCTGCTAGTCCTTTAGCGTTCTGCTAGTCCTTTAGCGTTCTGCTAGTCCTTTAGCGTTCTGCTAGTCCTTTAGCGTTCTGCTAGTCCTTTAGCGTTCTGCTAGTCCTTTAGCGTTCTGCTAGTCCTTTAGTGTTCTGCTAGTCCTTTAGTGTTCTGCTAGTCCTTTAGTGTTCTGCTAGTCCTTTAGTGTTCTGCTAGTCCTTTAGTGTTCTGCTAGTCCTTTAGTGTTCTGAGGTTCTAGCTTCTTTTCTTTTAGTGTTCTGCTAGTCCTTTAGTGTTCTGCTAGTCCTTTAGTGTTCTGCTAGTCCTTTAGTGTTCTGCTAGTCCTTTAGTGTTCTGCTAGTCCTTTAGTGTTCTGCTAGTCCTTTAGTGTTCTGCTAGTTCTTTAGTGTTCTGCTAGTTCTTTAGTGTTCTGAGGTTCTAGCTTCTTTTCTTTTAGTGTTCTGCTAGTCCTTTAGTGTTCTGTGGTTCTAGCTGCTTTTCCTTTAGTATTCTGCTAGTCCTTTAGTGTTCTGTGGTTCAAACCTCTTTTCCTTTAGTGTTTTGTGGTTCAAGCCTCTTTTCCTTTAGTGTTCTGTGGTTCTAGCTGCTTTTTCCTCGAATTCCTCGAAGCTCCAAAAATACCTCAGAAATGTTCAACCCCTGCGCTTCGGTCTTTCCAGCCCCTACGTACTTGCAACGCCCTAACGGCCAAAATGCATCTGCCCCTAATCCACTGCCCGACCGGCGCCCTTGTGCCGCCGACTTCCTGCTTTGGTGCGAGTTCCGTTTGCAGTAGTTACAATCTGATATTTAATATTTTCGTATATTTGTCGGGAAACTTAGTTGTATTTTGGAAATTGAAGAAAGTTTGTTTTTAGCGGGTTAATGATGCTCGCACAGACTTTAAACACAGCAAATGTTGGAAACAATGAATAATTTAAATTACATTGCAGCAATCCTTCCTTCCGAAAACTGAACCGTTTCGCACATTATTAGCAATTCATGCCCGCAAACATTCCTTCCATAAACGTCATAAAAAACGCATTATGCCAATTTTCATAATGATCTAACGCAAAAAATAACACTACTAACATTAATATTTAAATTTTTCACATAAATATATTCATGTGCGTTCTTAAATATTCCCACTCGATGTGCACACCCTTACCAAGCCATTAAATAAAATATTTCTTGATATCCGTTCAATGGCTTATCAAGATCATTTTCACTAACCTTTAGATGCAAATAGGTCCTCATAATCGAGGATTAAGATTGAAGACGATTTCTTTTACCACTTTCATTCACACGTACACGCAACGTGAACATTAAATATTTACTAAACTAACATAACACAAACTATTGCAATTATTACAAAATTGTTTGCAAATTACATATTCGAATTCGTTGCTGCTGTAACGTTCCGAAGCAAACTTTTTTATATCTATTCGCCACTTTTCATCCTGCCCCCTCTGCTGATCCGTTCTTTAGCACAGTTACAATAGTTCTCTTAACGTTCTCCTGCCAACCCACTTTCCTCCCCCTTTGCCGTTGTAGGTCCATTTTCAGCAAACGTCTTACTTTCGTTTTTACTTTATCGCTTATTTATTTTACGTCAAAAAAGTTAAAACTGCGTATGACGTGCTATGGGGAAAAGTGAATTCTTGCACATTTTCGAAATTCTGTGATCCCTACACTAAGACATATACTACATGAATTTTGATTAAAAAAATGCTCCCATGTAATAAAATCTATTTTCAGGGATAAATAAGCAATAAAGTTTGGGCTCTTATCCATGTCCTTCGTCAAGGAATAATACTTCCTGCCGCAACAACTTGGAAACGATAATTTGAATAACTATATTTCCCAGTGAATTCTAGAAGACGTGCACAGATAATGAAGTTACATTTATGTCCAGAAGCAAAATAAGGGGCCATCTCAGCGTTTGCTTACTAAGCACTTACCGTATGTGGCAAAGACATAGTATTGTAATGCAGCGAAAAGTGGTGATTTTTTGTCAGAAAATCTCGTATTCTTGGCCCTGATATCGAAAAATTGGTTTACACAAAATGTCTTTGTCCGTCCGTGGTGAACACTAGCTCCTAAACCGGTCAGATGATTTTCTCCAAAACCGACTTTCTTTGATTAATCTCGCCAATTCATGACGTTGCAAATTTGAAACGGATGTTTTGACTTATTAGTTACTTTACGTGAAGCCTTAACATCTTCAAAATTTCCTCAAAAACTGCTCCAATTTTTTTTAATGAATTTTATTTTCTCGGGTGGATCCGCAAAGCACCCAAAAAATGGCGCAGGTGTCATTTTCATTAAACCCTCTGAATATTCGAAAATGGCAAAATCTCAAAAATTTCGTCTTCCTACAACTACAACATTGGATGTATATGAAGATTTATTTACGTAATGCCCGCTTCGTAGTAAAGTGAAAGCATTGTAATGTTGCTGCGAAAAGTGACAATTTTTTGTCATAAAATCTCGTGGAGCCCTGATATCGACACAGTAAATCTTGTATGTACAAGCGCACTAGGAAAGTTTTGCAATATATGCAACCGTGAGAAACAGAAGGCTGCTTGTCGCAGGGTGCTCAGACATGTTCAGTCTCTCACAGTAACTGCTGGGACACGTCTGTGGGTTCAGTTTCAATGTGACAGTGACAGTTTGAAGTGCTTGCTGTGGTATCGTTGTCTCGAACAGAGATTCGGACAATTTTGCGGTATAACTTTGGACGTGATTTAAACGTAGACCAGTGCTTCTGAGATACGACTTTTGCACTCGGTGATGTTTTTCCACATTGTACGACAATACTGAGGAGGTACGGAGAAGTCCAAAGGGTAAATTTCACTTTGGAGGAGTGGGCAGAGCCACGAATATCAGTTACGTAGGAAAACATTGCCACGGTGAGGAAAGCGGGAAGGCCACAAACATCAGTTACGGAGGAAAACATTGCTACTGTGAGGAAAATACTTGACGAAGACAGGTGATTGACCTACAGGCAGATAGAGGATACCTTAGGGCAAAATGCATCAGCAATTTGTTCGATTCTGCATGATCATTTGCAAGCGAAGAACCTTAGTTATTTCTGGGTGCCGCACACACTGACCGAAGAGCAGATGACCCGACGTGTGACTTAATTACGGGAGATGCTAAAAAAAGTTTTCTAAGGGTCAATCTCGGTATGTAAACACCGTCGTGACAGGTGACGAGACCGGACTGTACTAGTTTGACATGCTGATCAAGTCTCAAAACAAAGTTGGGATATTTGATGATGAGGAGAGACACAAAGAAAAAGAGAAGTTCTGACAGAAAATCCCAATCTACAGATAATAAAATTATAGCTGTATTTTTCAAATCGAGTGGAATCGTGGAGCGTGTTATTTTGGAGACACAAGATAGTCACAGCTAAGTGGTACACTGAACAGTACCTGCAAAAGTCATCCAATCGTTGAATAACCTGCGGCCAAAGTCAAGAATGAACACTTTGTTCTTCCATCATGACATCGCTTCAGCTCACCGCGCCAAAGCCTACACGGGACCAGTACAGGCCTGGAACTTATTGAGCACCCTCCTTACAGTCCAGACCTCGTTCCTTGTGGCTTTGCACTGTTCCCGCATGTGAAAATGAAGCGGTAAGGAATACGGTTTTCCAGTGATGATCTTCTGAGGGCTTGAGATAACGAGTGTGCCTTACTCCCTAGTGAAACTTGGCAGAACTGGTTTAGGGATTGGTTTCGGATGATGGAAAGATGCATTGAATGGGGCGGAAATTACTTCGAAAAAATTAAATAGAAAAAGCTATATTGCAAACCTTTCCTAGTACCCTTTGTAATGTATTACTTCCTGATACATACTGCCCATTACTTACTGTTGTGTAGTCAGAGTCCTGGTTTTGCGTCCGTGATACCAAACAAAATTGGTTTATGGCAAAACATCTTTGGTCAACGCTAGCGCTTAAAATCGTTCAAACGATTTTCTCCAAAATTGATATTCTCCCATCGATCTGGCCGAACTCCAGGTATTGTGAGTTGTGAACGGATATTTTGATGTTCCGGAGGAAGCGAAAGAGTTTTCTTTTCTTGAAAATCCAGATATTTACGAAAATATTTGCTTACGAACTTATCTTTAAAGCATTTGTGTGTATTTTTGTGCTATGATTATCTTTACTATAGAGGAAGATGGAGGATAGATGAAGCAAAAGTTCTTTGAAAAGGGGTCGATGAAGGAAAAAGATGGGAATCCCCGGGCTAAATCGTAGCAAAATTTTCTTCAAAACGTACATTCTTCGATCTATCGAGCTGATGTTCCGACTCCTTGAATTTGACACGGATATTTTGATTTTGAGGGATACTTTTTCTCCAAAATGGCTCCAAATTTAGTTGCTATTTTTTTCTCGGATAGTGCAAAATACGTTTAAAAATATGGCACAAGCCGCATTTCTGACATCTGAATTTTTTAAAATTGCAAGATTAAAAATATTTTCGCGTCTTTCTCAACACATATTACAGGAAAAGGAACTAAAACAAAGGGTTAATTAAGAAGTTCTGTAAATATTCTTGTACATCTTTTTTGTAGATAGTTAATTTTGAGAAAATTGTTCAATAATATGTGCAATGATTATACATTTTGATGCTAAAGTAACATTGTTTGCATTGTTTCTATATAAAAAATTTTGTCGAAGTTATTTAGATGCATAGGTTCAATGTTTCTTTCCAATTTCTGCGTGGATTCGAAATTAGAACTATAATCGAAGACTTGATTAAAAAGGATGTGAGTGCCATTTCTGTTAAATTTGTATTATCAGAATAATAATGATGAATGGATTGACCCCTATAATATAAATAAGAACCAATGGCCATACGCATTTCTTGATAGTGTTACCGGGTGATTATAAATAGGAGTTATATTTCCAATAGGTTTAATGTATATATAAACTCCCTTTTCTCGAAAGTATGAAAATGGCACTTACATCGTTTTTATTTCAATTCTTCAATTATTTTTTCATGAAAAGATTTCGGTATACAACACAAAACAACTGAATTGTCATTCGTTTATTCTTTATAAACTGTGAGTAATTGTCGAATTCATCGATAAACCTATCTTATTCAAGATGCCGATCATAGTCCGCAGTTATTGCGACGTTGGGATTGGAGTACGTAGCCTGGTCGAAGTTCGATGATAGCCTTTCTCTTCTGCGTTGAAGCTGCATTTCTTCGTGAGAAAAAAAAAAAAAAAAGAGCCGCTCCTTTTTCCTCGATCGATTGTGTTACGTCAGTCGTACGTCTTCCGATATGTTATGGTACATTGATACTTTAGCAGGCGACGCAAGTAGCCATACGGTCAGAGGTGAAAGCACTAGCATATGCCAGTTGTCGTAGTTTTCCCAGTAAATCGCCACCAAGCAACCATGTAATCACAAACTGTAATCACGTACCATATGATTTATTTGACTTTTATCTGAAATAGAAAATGAATACTACGAACAATAAGATTGAGTAAATTAACATTATGACAAATGTATTCATAACCATCTTACTGATTAGTCATTAGCATATACTTCTGGCATTCAAAGGTCACTGAGATATTTCATATGAATAACATTCACATGACTGACAAATAATACGATTTTTATAATTCCGGCTCGGCGTGACCAATTCTGGCTGCAGCCCTGCAACACCCTCAAAAGTCCCAAATATATGCTTCAAGTGGTACGAACCCTCTCCAAAATCTACGACGTCCGTTGGACTGTGTACCATATTGTACGACCAACAAATGCGTACTGATCGTATGATAGCAGTAAAATCTGGACATTGTTGTACATTGTTTAATGAAACAATGATCTACTTGTAAATATTGCTGTGCCATGCAATCGAAATGTCGTGACCGAGGAGGCAGAGAAACGACTTCATTACAAGAATTTGGAAAGCGAGATCATATTGAGATATACAAAATTTCTCTACATTACTATCTTGCAAAGATCTTAGCGTCCGGCTTGCTGGGTCAATGGGTCACGATATATTATAATCCTTATTACCTTTATAATGGATTATAGGATCCGCTGACTATACAGCGCAGCTGGGAATCTGAAATAGAATGATTCTATATTTCTAGTTCATTTCTGTTTGGATTGACTAAATGAAAGATCACTTTCTTTTCTAAAGAACAAAAATTTAACAAAGTTTATTGTTACCTTTTTAGCAAACAATTTAGTGAATTTAATAAATGATTTGATGTTAGGCCTTTGATCAAGATATCTTTGAATTTACAGTTTTATACCGCGGTTAACTTATCTATTCTTCGTTGATGTCCCTCGTAGACTTCTCAGTCGAAATATCTTGCGAGCTTGCCGTAGTCCAAAGTCCCAAGAACTCCTCTTCTGCCCCTATCCAAGCTGGTCTCAAACTATCAAAATTATCAGTCCCGATTACGTCCTACGACATAGTCCCGAAATCTATTACTCGATTACCACTCCCGACAAAGTCCCAATTTATGCATCAATATTACTTCCATATGCAATATCTGCAATATCATTTACTGTCCTTAAAATTTCACGATCTGATAACCCGACTCTATCTGCACTACACTCGCTCCCTCTCACGAACCTACGATCAGTTCAGACACGCGATGCCGGTCAGAATGAAATCTTCCTGCATGATTCACCCCTCGAAGACTTCGTATTACTACCTTCCTCTTTTTTCATAACATTTGACCGTCCTTCTCTCACCCAGCCAATCCATGCGTTCGTTATATTTTGGTGTAGCTGACCTTTCGATCGTCTAAACTTCTTCGCCCAATCCCAAATTTTCTACTTTCGGCATCCGGCCACCTCTTAATGCATTTACAAAAAACAAAACCTACATTGTTTATTCACGGTCGTTGCTAAGCCCTCTTGTGATATTTTCTAATACATGTTCCACCATATAGTCTACAAATAAATGTTAGTTTATTTTCATGTGACATATCGGTATGTCACAATATAGGTGTGTAGCGCAAAATCGTAGGCCATAGTTATTAGAGCTCTGGGATTTGTTCCGCAAAATTTAAGAAATTGTTCAAACCCTCAAGTAATTCCAAAGACTCGAAAGTGCAAAGCATCGCGTAATTGGAAACTGCTCATATTTTCCGCGTTGTAGAGGCATCTGCAGTCACGAGATCTTTTGGAGGCTAATTACAATCTGGAGTTGATTTTCTATTTATCAGACTAGAACAGCTTCAGTCGTGAATTTGTTGAATAATGTTAATAATAAAATTCTTAAATCAATGAAGTTAATGCTTGTGCCACTAAAACTAGATGAATATAGCTTGCAAAGAATACAATTGAATTTCGTATTTGTTCTTGACAGTCGTATTTTTTCTCACGTAGTTAACTTGCACAGAGCACCACAAATCGGAAATATCCTTCATGAAAAAAGTCACGAATTGTGTACTCATACATGATTTATTGATAACAAACCAGTGTTTAATTCGAAAATCACTTCCTGGTTTAGGTGGCTGAGGGCATTAATTGATGTCACTGCGGTACCTCTGATCGGGAGATCCTAGATTTCGAGTCCCGACAGTGGCAGGATTGTCGACACAAACTACATAGCTTGGTGCCATTCAACCACATTCAGGAGAAGAATTTTAGCAGCCGGTTGCTCTGATAGGTAGTTTTCCGTGGTTTCTCCGATCAAACCATGCGAATGCCGGAACAGTACGCTAACAAACTGGTCAAGAACCGCGCGCGATCTTTCCTTCCTCGTCCTTGTCCTGTCCTCACCTCTTTATCTTCTCACATGGCCTAAACTACCATATATGCCGAGAGTCCAGGAGGGATCTTAGAGCTTGTCCCTGCTGGGGCGGTGCCTCGCTGTTTGGAGATACCAGGTTGCGGAAAACCCTATAAGCCGACGTTTAGGTCGGCACCGGATCATAGTCACATCACGCTATAAAAATATACACTACACTTGCGGGGCTAGAGACCTCAGCCGTTGACGCGCCCGGAAAGTCTAAATCAATTAATCAATCGAAAAACACTTGATGCTAAGTGATCGCGTGCGATCTTTGAAAGCCAGCAGCGGGGAATTTATACCACCTTCACCCGCATACGAATGGGCACATTGGCGATCGCGGAAGACTCGGAATCTGCCAAAAGAAGCGAAATGCCCTTCGCACACCCCCTGTCCTCGATCTTCTACCGATCACCGTAATAGCCGCATCGCCTTATAAAGAACTGCCTCGACATGTGCTTTCAGGGACGGGCTGCATACGTGCCGTCCCTGGATAATGATAGGGAACGGAATTTCTTGTAATAAAGAAAGTTAAATATGTACATACATATGTTTATATTTTACAATATATGTAAGAAAAAATATAAAATATGTAAAATAAAAATTAATTATAGTATTTAAAATTGTTACACACAAGCATTTTCCGAGTAAATAACGTCGTCAATCAGATTTTAACACGATTTCGGAGCGGCTGAATGATCGTTTTACCTCTACAGACGCAATTGTGCAGTTACCACCATACATACAGAGTTTTATTCGAAATATAAAGAACGTTCATTGAATGTACAATGATTACGAGTAGTCGGTGCTCATGTGAATAGCAGTACGCTGTAGCCAGTGATGGATTCCAGTGGGGGGAGGAAGGTTAAAGGACCCCCGCCCCCCAAATGCCATAACGCGATACGACAAAGACCTCTAAAAAATATTTGTTAGTTTTCGACCGAGTTGCACATTGGCTCTGTGAAACATGATGAAGGTCGTGGTTGAAATTACTTCTGCCTCGCAAACACCCGTTCATTCTTGATTCCCAGAAGCAGGGAGGAGGAGAGGGGAAGTTTGAGAATTCACGGCGAAGGTACTATCATAGAAGCGCGATGGCATTACATTGCTTTTTAAGAAAGATGATACTAGGAACATATATTGCACATCTGAAATGTTCCGTTTCAACAGTTTAAATATATTAAAATGTAAGTATATCTCATAGTATATATCTCAAGTAAAATATCTCATATATATGTAGTTTTAGATAAAATATGTGAAAAATGTGTAATACCAAAATATGTAAAAATATGTAAAATAAAAATGGTTCAAATTCATTCAAAATGTCATGTAAACTCTCAAAAAATGTATTGAATGCGGATATCTTTTATCTGTAAAAATATGTATTTACATGAAATTCCGTTCCCTAATAATCATTATTATATCATAATAACAGGACTCTTCGGCCCTAATAGTATGGATCCAGAATCGAAGACTTACGCGTTTAAAAACCGTTTTAAATTAGCGGCGTTGTGGAACTATTGAGTAAAGTACTTCGAAAAATTGTGAAGTTTCGGTAAAATGAAGCAGATTATAAGAAAAATAATAATTCAAATATTTGTTACATTGGCGCAAAAAAGAATGATCGACAACCATTCTGAAGAGGAATTCAAAGACTAATTTTCTGCAACAGCTATATGATTAGGTAAATTAGTTTTATGAATTGTGAATTATTAATTCGAGGACAATATATTTGTAGATGTTTTTTAGTGTTTCGTGACTTCATTTTCGAAGTAAAGTTCGAAAAATTGTAGCAACTTCTTTTCAATCAATCCGTGCACTTAGGGTTGCAACAAGAACAAGATTAACATAATTCATTCAATAATACTTTCCACTTTATTTTTGCATTTCAAAATTCGTACTAAAAAGTATTCCACAAGTAATAAATATTTGTGATTCAAATAGTACATTTTTCTCAAATTATTTGTAATGGTAACATAAAATGTTAATAATTTATTGCAAATTACATAGCACTTATAATGTTTCAACCATCGTATGTAAATATTTAAGTTTTTTTTTTTCATTGGATACTTAGCACATTAGTGAAATTGTCTTTACAATTATGGACTACATGATGAGTAAAGTATGACCTTGTAGATTTTGTAAATTCGTTGAAATTTGCAGAAATATTAGCCTCCATCACATTACTATTAATCGTCAATGCCATTATATCAAAACAACTTTTCATATCCATTATACCATTATCGTGAGTAACATCAGCGTTGTCATTTGTGATCAGTATTCTTCATCCATTTTTGTGATTTTTCCTCATTGTCAAATTCTCATCAATTAGATTGTCATTATCAAAGGTGAATGGTTGATCTCGCGCTACCTTGGAGTGGACAGGAACATATCTTGGTTTGATAGGAGCTTCTTGCAAGCTATTCAAGCCACCAAATCTGGGATTCGCCAAATTTCGGAGCCAGATAAGATATTAAAATTTCGTAAATTGAAGATATTTGACACCCTCTTTTGCGTTGCAAATTCAGGCGATAAGATATTGCTGCCCACTCATACGTAACATGGAGAATACAATAACTAGTGGGGCAACAAAAATGACACTGGTTTTCCTGTACTTGTTAGTTTCTTTTTCTCTTGAGTCGAGGGTAGGTTTTCGGGTTTTCCTTCTTAACTGCTACGTATCGAGGCGTAAAAGACGACGAGGATCTTATGTGGTACCTACACTTTCCTTCACTTCTCAGCCGGGCCGTCTTAACCGCATTGGGGGGCCTTGGGTCTAGGTTAATTTTGGGGGCCCCCTAGTTTTACTTTCACCGTTCTCCCACCTCATACCACTCTCCCACACACATACGGGTGTGTGTATGTGTATGAAGAATAAGTGTTTAATTAAATTGAAAAATACTACAAATTAAATAGTTTTAATTTTTTATTGAATTGTGCAATATAAAATTGAAACGCATCAACCAGCAACATTCCATATTATAAATATGATCCAATAATGTGCGACACATCACTCCCTTATGCCGATTTTTTGCGTACAGTTTAATCATACATCGCTTTTGATACTTCTTTTATTTTATTTTTTGAAAAATTTAGTATAAAATATTCTTTTTCGTACTATCTGGGGCCGGGACCTTCGAGCCCCTGCGTTTGCAGACATTCACAGTGAAAATCATCTTCGCGCTTCCCGTAGAGACAGGCCGCGCTTCCGCGTAGGCCTGTCTTTATCCTCGCCCATAACTGCCTATGGTACCTTTGGCCTCGTGTCAGTGCTTGTACCAGTGTTCTGGGTACATAATATTTATTTTAAAGATATATTTTACCAAGAAAGTCGCACATTTTCTCGATTTTTCAGTCTCATGATAATTGAATGGAAATATTTCTTTATTTACGATTTAGTACTTTATTTTTACATTACTATTTACTTTATTTACTACTTACTATTTCATAGTAAATAGTAATTTATGTAAATCGTAATGAAGAAATAAAGTACAGTTGACTCCGGTTATAGTGAACTTCTGGGGAGTAACATGTTTGGTTCACTATATTCGAGGTTCACTATACACGGTGATGTAAAAAAATTTAATAGAATTTCTCCATAAGAAGTGATTGATTTTTAACACACAAATACAGCAAAATACATTAACAGCGCGAACTGAAAATTTCAATATCTTCATTTGTCCTTAAAAAATCCACCAAGATTGAAATTGAAGCAAGCAATCGCTTGTCGCCGCCACCAGTTGTAGCTCACATTGGACGCGACATTTGTTTGCGGAGGAAAACCGAGTGGCATAAGGTAAGGTGCGCATTCCGGGTCCGTTACCTTCACCTCAGGGGAGACTTCTTCAATTACGAACTTCGGCTGATGATATTTTTTCAAGCTGTTTAATGTTGGAATTTGTAGCACTGAGTGATGTATTCTTTTCGAGGAGGGAATGAATTTCCAGTATGTATTTCCTACGTTCACTATAGCCGAGGTTCCTGTTCACTATAACCGAGGGTTCACTATATCCGAGTTCCCTATGACCGGAGTCGACTGTACTATATCGCCATGAAGTAATAATAATATAATAATAATATTAATAATAATATAATAATAATAATAATAATAATAATAATAATAATAATAATAATAATAATAATAATAATAATAATAATAATAATAATAATAATAATAATGTCTTTATTACTGGCGAGGCTCAGGCCGGAAGCCCTGCTCCTCCGTCTAACCACTGAAATATTTACATTTTCATAATTACAATTGAGGCGTTCGGGCGGAAATAGTGATAACTGACATTTCACGTTACTTACAAAATTGCAACGATCGTATTATTGGAAGTGTGCTACACATAACTAATGAAGCATAAATCTTGAATGTATTTTCATTGTCAATTTTCTGGGTTCTAAAACTAACATGATATAAAGAGTCCCTTTGTAGCCCTGATGAAGGAATTAAATATTCCGAAACGTTGGCAAACTAACTTGTTTTATTAATTGACCGATCCGGTGATCCATATCCTACTAAGAGTCCCCATGTCTTTATTTACTAGAGAGCCGTGGTAAGTCAAACATTTTACTTTCGTAAAATGTCAGAAATTCTCGAATACCCGAATGCCTCAATTGTGAACAAATTTAAAGAAAAAGGAGGGCATATTTTACATTTATAAGTATATTTATAAGTAATAACATTTACATTTATAAGTAATAGAGTACTATATCGTAAATCAAGAAATAGCGTATGTCAAAAAAGAGCAAATAGCGATTCGAGGACAGGACGTCGTCTCCGCCGATGCACTGGGCCGCGCTCCGGGACTCGGGCCGTGTGGGAAGTGAGAGAGGTGATTTGCGAGCCGTGCCGCGGCGCGAGGCCGCGGGGGCGTGGCAGGTTGCGCCCCACGAGGGGGCCTTGCCCCCGCGAGCGTGGGAGTCCGCCCCCCCCCCCGCAGCCCACTTTCGCCGCCGACCGCATCGCTGGTCGCGCCTGATTTCGCAAGCCACGCAATGGAAGTGAATCATTCGGAAACAGGCGGGAATTAAATTTAATGACAAGAGTATGATTGAACGCCGAGTAGGGAAGTTTAGAGGTTCGTTCTCCCAATTACGAAGAAAAATTCAAAACTACGGTTAGGATTTTTACAGACATTGGAAAATGACTGCAATTGAAATTAACATTTTGTTAAAAATTAAGAGTAACTACACATAAAATGTTGTTTAAGAGTAGACGTAAGGGGTACGGTTTTGCTGAGGTAAATTTCATTTCATTATGTGATGGTTTCCGTTATATGGAGTAGATATCGATAACAACATGCGTAATCTAAAAGTTTAAAAATTTTATTTAATTCAGAATTAATCTTGGTGTGATTTTCTAATTCCAAATTAGTATGTTCTTTGCGATACATTCTCGCAAAATAACGTAGTTTTCAAATTCAATTTCAGTCGCTGTTTGGAGGAGAATTCTAGCGGCCGGCTGCTCTGATCGGTAGTTTTCCGAGGTTTCTCCGATCAACACCAGGCGAATGCCGGAGCAGTACCTTACCAAACGGGCCACGGCTGGGCGATCTTTCCTTCCTCTCCCTTGTCCTATCCTCTCCCCTCACACACACACACACACACACACACACACACACACACACACACACTTATATGCACTACACTACCACATATTCCGGGAGACCGGTCGGGAGCTTAGAGCTTGTCCCGGCTGGGGCGGTGCCCCGCTGATGGGAGAGTCCTGGTTAGGGGAAAACCCCACTAGCCGACGGTAGGTCGGCGCCGGATCTCGCCATCCAGCGGGGGAAGAACACCGCCATCTCCCGGGGGAAACATGCACTACACTTACAGGACTAGTGACCAAAGCCGTTGACGCGCCCGGAAACACGAAAAAATCAATCAATCAAATTCAACATCATTTTGGATGGTTTAAGCAGTCCGTAATTGATTCGTTTAATTTCTGTTGGAGGAGGGGCATGAAATGAGTAGAAGCGATTAGTTTTGAATAGACAAGAGAACATTTTTCAACCTGCTAGTGACGGTCGAAGTCCAGGGCGGAACGGAAGCTAAGGGAACTACTGCAAAACTGCGTTCATAATCATATTTTAAAGGAATAATAACTATTTGGTGACACCATTTCAGTTCGAACAATTTTTTGAATTTGTTTCGTGTAATCGTTCAAATGGTACCGCTTCTTTCCTTCTGCTTCGCATACCGACGTGTGCGTGGCCGCCTGATTCTGAACCCTAGGCTCGACTGACCATTTGGCAGTTATGAAAAAAAGTTGCTAATGAAGGGAAAAATTACATATAGTTATTTAGTTTATTTAAAAAATATAAAATATATTTAACTTTATAATTAATTTAAACCAAGTATTAAGTTTGTAGGTAACATCGAAACACCATGAAACTATTGTTACATGTGGTCTTAATTTAAATCTCATGTAATACTTTACGATCAGGTTTCACAAGTTGAAAAATGTCCTCAAATTTGTGTAAAATGAATAAAAATCGATGGAAATAAACGAATTGTTGCTAATATATTTCTAATAGTGTAGACTTAAAATTTAATATGAAGATCCCCTTAAATATTTTAAAATTATTAATTTCAATTGCAATAATATTATTTCTAAATGAACCCACACCAGGAATATTACTATGAGTGTTATTGGGCCTGCTGTATACGAGACGTCAGGTGTGACTATGAAGTGCAGCCCAGCCCAGTCTGACCTGGAGATCCGTGGGCCGCAGGTCGCGGCGCGGACGCACGCGAGATTCAGCCAGTCTCGCAGGAATCGGATTTTGCGCGTTGCTGCTTTGCATAATTGCGGCAATCAAACTCTCGTTTAACTAGTGAACGCGGCCAGGAAGGCCGAAAAGCGGGTTTCCGTCTTAAGGCGAATACTCGCACCGCAACCCGAAGGAGAGCGACTGCGTTTCCCCTCAGGAAACGCTAGTTATTTATACTCGCTCATATCTGGGCTACGAGGCTTCATTGATGAAGTGTTTGACGTAAACTGAATATTTCATATAAATAATACGAAATTAATATATGGTTTATACGTAATAAATTCGTATAACTCATTTTTAAACACCGTTCGTTGTTTTGAAAAATATTCATTTATGGAGAAAAACTCGTTGACTTGCAGGGACGCACCAAAGGCTGAAGAGGGATACATATCTCACTAATATCTAAGAAAACACCCAGAGAGATGGATACTATTTACATTTACTATCGTCTCCCCGTGAAAAAATTTAGAACAAATTAGAGAATTAGAACAAATGGGAAAGACGATAAAATAAGAATTGTAATTAAAATAAAAGTTCCCCCGAGAAAAAAAATGGCCGAGGAAGAGAATACTAGGTAGCGGAGGACGTGGAAGGGGGTAATGAAGCAAAACGGTGGTTGGAGTTACGGTACCAAGTCAGATCAGGCCTCAAAGAATTCGTAAAGAATAAAAATAATCAGTACGCGGTCCGCAGTCTTCTCAAAGGATTTGGAATGAAAAATAGAAATAACGAAGAAATAAGAAAATTGATATCCTGACCACATGAGGTGGAAAAGAAATGGTTGAGACTTGACTATACACGGGTTTTTCTAACGTGGCATGTGTGGGTGGCATCTCCAAGAAGAAATTCGGCACGACTTTTCGTCATTCTCAGTCCAGCCGCTAGAGTAGCTTGTCCTGTAGCACTGCTTGATACGTTCGCGATCATGCGACATCTTGCGACAAGACCAAGAACGACGAACAAAGTGGTGCCGAATTCCATCTTGGAGATACTTCCCCACAGATGCCACGCTAGAAAAACCCGTGTATAGTCAAGTTTCCACCATTGCTTTTCCACCTCATGTGGTCAGGATTTCAATTTTCTTATTTATTCGTTACTTCCATTTCTCATTCCAAATCCATTGAGAAGACTGCGGACCGTCTACTGATTATTTTTATTCTTTACGAATTCTTTGAGGCCTGATCTGACCCACAGATGTGCCACATTGAAAAAAAAGAAAACAAGTGTAGGTTCGTTTTAAAAGGCGAGACGAAGAGGCCAGACGGCGCCCAAAGGGGCGAGCGAGGCGCCAGGGAGGCCGCGAGGGCAGCGGCGTGGCGCCCGGCGCGTGTTTACGGCCTGCCAGAGGTCGCGCGCTCTTGTTTCCGCGTGCAAAGGCTGCGCTCGCAGCTTCCGCGCTAAGGCTGCGGGGGGAAGGGGAAGGGGGAGGGGCATCCGGGGCGCGCGGGCGCCCTTGGGCCCTGGCCGGAAGCGCTCGCGTTCGCCCTCGCACTTACACTCATACTCACACTCGCCCCCGCCCTCGCCCCCGCCCTCGCACTCCTCCTCACTCGCCTTCATTCGCCCTCACCCTCACCCTGCCACCGCACTCGCCTCCGCCCTCGTACTCGCACTCACACTCGCCTTTACCCGTCCTCACTCGCCTTCATTCGCCCTGCCACCGCCACCGCCCTCGCCGCCGCCCTCCCTGCTGTCCTCGCCGCCGCCCTCGCCGCCGCCCTCGCCGCCGCCCTCGCCGCCGCCGCCCTCGCCGCCGCCGCCCTCGCCGCCGCCGCCCTCGCCGCCGCCGCCCTCGTCGCCGCCGCCCTCGTCGCCGCCGCCCTCGTCGCCGCCGCCCTCGTCGCCGCCGCCCTCGTCGCCGCCGCCCTCGTCGCCGCCGCCCTCGTCGCCGCCGCCCTCGTCGCCGCCGCCCTCGCATTTGCCTTTGCACTCGCCTCCACCCTCACAGACCGAGATCACAGGAGCATCTGCAGCTTGTCGATTCTGTTCATCAATACAAGCAGAAGAAAAGAAACAGAGGAAGAAACAAGCTAGAAAAAATAACCGAAAATATCTGAAAACAATATATAAAAAATAGAAAAGGAGTGGAGCTAATGAATAAAAACGATATAAGGAATGGAAAGGAAAGAAAGCGAAATAAAGAATGGAAACGAAAGAGAGAAAAAATACCCGGTGTCGAATTCGGAAAGTGCAGGCAGAAGCCAGGATGAAATCACTTGATTGATCAGCTTGATCTGAACCAGAATCCGTACGTGAAGAACAATCTCCATTGGAAGATACGTTGAAAAAAGAGACGGAGGTGGAGTAAAATGTTGGAAGACAGATTCTGATTCTGATGCCAGAGTGCAACACAGCACTCTGGCATCGTCGCCCATGCAATCGCCAGTGGAGGTCGCTGCAGTTGCTCGTGCACCACGCACTGCGCTCACCTTGGACTCAGGAAATTACTTATGGCAGTGACTAGTTTAACGCAGCTCGTGTGTTTGGGATGGAAACCTGGGGCTCAAGGGCAGATCTGAAGGCAACACGCTCCTAACAACATAATTATCTGGAGCACCCACGTACACTGAACATTGATCTGCGTGTTTAACCGTCCTGTAAGCAGTTGTGTAACTTGATATAACACTGACGGAACGCTCCCGACCATTTCTACAGAATATTTATGTAATGCTCTCAACTGTCATTTATTTTAAACCTCGCTACTGTTGTAATTTTGCTTATGAAGTTCATTTAGTAGAACAAGTAACGAGTTAATATTTTATCATGCACAACTTCTTGAGCAATTTCGTCGTATCACCGTTGCCTTTCCAGTGACGAGGCTTCCGGTCAGTAATAGATGCTGTGATGGCTAAACGCATTGTTTCATTTTTAATAATTGTAAGAAGAATTGGACAATTGGTAAAAAAATGTACAACTTTTAATGGATTTTTTTAAAATTTAATGCAAAATCATCGCAAATATTAGCGCATCGAATTGAAAGACCATCGCCACTCTCCATGACTGAGCCACCGCTGAGGTTCGCATTCCATTATAAGGCGTTAAGCTCTGGTAGTCAGCACTCCGTTTAGCGAATCTTTCGGTACTCTGGGCTTTTCTCATCCATGCCGGTCGAAAGGTGCCATTAGTCAGGAGCGGATCCAGCCGATCATTTTGTGTGTGTGTGTGTGGGGGGGGGGGTATCGTAAATTTTTGTTAAATAATAAACATATTTATATTATTTATTATTTATGTACTGTAGATATGATTCTAGATACAATGTTGTTTAAATAAATACATAATTCGAACATAAATATGTAAATCAATTTTCCCAAATAAAAAGGTAAATGAAAGCTCTAGACCTGGGTGGGGCATGGCTCCCTCCCACACACGCATACGTACATACATACACACATACACACACCTCCCAGGACCCGCCAGTGCCAGTAGTGCTCACTCTACCAAGAGTATGGCAGCACGTTACGGAAAGCGTGTCGCGTGGCGATCTTCGAACGATTATTGATCCACAGAGCTTTGTCTGCTTATGGTATTTTCATGGTAGAGTGTACAGAGAATTGGGCGCTGCGAAGGTGCTTTCAACTTGTTCTTACCGTGTACTTCGGCGTTCCTTAAGGAAATATCTAATGAGTTCTTTCGCGGGGCGAACAAATAGCGAAGAGGCGCTATATGACGTATTTTACGGATTTTTCTGAGGTTGACGAACGGTAGAAAACAAACGACTGTGGGCGTGATCCTATTGTATTGAAAATATAAGCGGTGAGATCAATAGACGTCAAATGAAAATGGTTGTGTACTTCATTCGGAAGAGTTCTGCGTAGCCGTTGTCGTTGTCATCTCAAAACTCACCACCACCACCACCACCACCACCACCACTATCTCACCATCACATCGCATCACCACAGTCTGGTTCCATCTAAATCCGGTTTTTGTAATCTACGATTTCCTCTTTTCCTCTGTTTTGAAATGGTTAAATGTGTTCATGAGTTATCACGTCTTTACTCACTCTCGTAAGGAGATAGGTTCCTTTTAATTTTGTTCGATGTGTGTGGCTTCTTTTATTTCATATTCACGTCACTGAACACGTGCCAGTTTCTTTCTTTTGAAGTTTCTGAAGGCTTTTATTTCCAGAACTTGCAATGTGCATTGTTGCTTCTTCCCCTTGCCTGCCAACCATCCGAACTATATAGTGCAATGGAAAATTATAATTTTGTTTTAACCCCCCTCTTAAAATCACCATCTTTGTTTAAATAATGGATTTTTTCTGCCTGCATTTGTTGAAAATAATAATTTGTGTTTGAGATATCATCGCGAAGTGGTAATACATCCTCTCGTTTTTATTGTATAGTTCTTACTAAATTCATAATTGTGAAGAGCTGACCTTCAAAACTTTTTAATTGTTGGCAAGTTTTAGAAAATACGAAAATGTTCCATTTTTAAGTCTTCAAAATCTCATAAGACTACTCATTCAGTATATATATATATATATATATATATATATATATATATATATATATATATATATATATATATATATAAAATATTTAATTACTCATTCAGTTTGTGTGAATATATAAACATATAATATTGTTATTTTGTTTTTTATTTCTCTGAAAAAAGTCCCAAAACATGTTTTAATGTATCTAGTTTTGAAACTGATAAATTTGACTAAGGCAATTTATTCTACTTGTAATAACACTTCACCGGTTTAAAAAAACACAAAAAAAACAACAACAAACGATCCTATTTTTAAAAAAATCGTTTTTTTTAATATATTGAATTAGCACAAAATGTGTGTCCATAATATGTTTTCGGCAATGAAGTTAAATTTCATATTAAAGATTATATACCTGCAACATTTTCAAGTTTGAGGTTTTTGTCAGTTGTCTTTCATTCAAAATAATTACAGAAGAACGGCCGTAAATTAAATTTCATAATTCACTTTCATCTCTAATGTATTCTACTTTAACGATCATTTTAGTAAGCATACAGAATAAAGGTAGTGCAATAAATGAAACCATGCCCATTGTGCATGTCACGATCAATACCAACGTTGTATTCGACTAAACGCTACCAGTTTCCATTTGCCTCTGATCAAAGAACCGTTTACTCTCACAGACAACTTGTACTACTTAGACAGAAAATCAAGAATCTTTTATCTTGATATCATTTGTAGAAGATTTTCCCCAAAATTCAAAACAAGACACAGAAATGAAAAATATTTTTTTATCTAAACAACTTTTCAAAGCTGCCTCTCCTATCGTATGGTTTTTGCGGCTGACTGGTACTTCGCCAGGTGTCTACACTCTAGACAAAGGATTTCACTTATCCAAAATTAATTTCCTACATGTGGTATCACTGACTGTTCTACTGTTGACCGCGTCTGTGATGTATGGGATTGACTTTGGAAATCTTTCCAGATCCGGACCAGTTGTTCGCGTATTCTCCTTTTATATTTCATCTTTTAGTGCAACCTATGCATAGTATGCTCTGCATTACAATGTCGCTTATCGTGCAACCTAAGCCGTTAACACGGCTACGAGAGGCGTTGCCTTTCGTTGACCGTATACTTTCCGAGAATCCTGCGGAAGAATATCGGGTGATGAAGAAATCTCTAGAGAAGATCGTCAGAACGCTGGTCTTTGTATTTCTTCTCATGTGGTGTGCTAACGGTTTTTGTGTTTACGGAGAAGGTCGACTAACAACTGTAGTATGCTTCTCTTTCTTCTGCGTATTCAACACAGCAGTGACAGCTAAATTTATATCATTAGTTCTTCTGTTGAGAGCAAGATTTAGGAAGATAAACTTTCTGGTACATTCTATTGTGAGACTGCATAAAGATAGGAAGAGAACCTTTGAATGTTTAGATGTCTTAGAAAATTCACAAAGTTTCGTTTCTCTAAGAGCCTCAATTCCAAACGATACAAGATTTAAAATAACACGAGAGAATTCTGGCAAACTACTTAAGTCACTACGGGAAGCTCATTTTTGTTTATGCACCATGGCTAAATCTGTCGATGATGCGTTTAGCATTCAAAACCTTAGTGATATAGGAAGTGCGTTTTGGTTTATATTATTGAATGGGTACGCCATATCTGGGACAAGAGCACTTGCAAAATTTAGATATTCAGTTATGAATACAGAGTTGCGGACAGTCCCGGCTGCCATAGAATTTTTTGTGGCTATTCTTTTCCATTTTGTTCGCTTGCTGTATTTGTGCTGGTCTTGCTCGAGTACATACACAGAAGCACAAAGAGGATCCACGTTGTTATCTCAACTCCAACTGAGTCCTAACTTAGACTCATCGATCGCATCTCAGGCGAAAAAGTTCCAGAGGCAGATTTCCGGAATGGGATTGCGATTTACCGTTTGTAAAGTACTTCGCATCGATTTGTTGTTAATGTTCACAATTCTGTCCTCTGTTGTGACGTATGTAGTTGTATTAGCTCAATTTGGAAATTTGTCTAATTCGTAACGTGGATAGGCTACTTCGGTATGTTTTCACTATTTGCTACATTGTGTTTTAGTATTATAATATAGCATAATGTTTAGTAGTTCATAAAAAAACATCATTAGAAACGGCAAAATTATATGGAATGTATTGTATATTGTGTGAATGATATTAAAGAATGAGTTGTATGTGAAATATGAAATGCGTGGAGGGCTTGTAATTAAATAAACCTCAGCCACTAAGTGAACTGAGTGTAATTTGAACGACGATATCACAGAATTTTAAATTGAAAAAAAGTATTTCTTGTTGAATTTTATGATAACCAATTCTTATTTCATACGGATAGCTAATTAAAAAAGATATTGAAGTGTAAGTGTGTAAAATATTTCGAATTCTGAAGTTATGGAAATATTAATTTGTCTCAAATTGGCCTTTAGAACCACGCGGACATGCGCCTGCACTTACCGAGGCTCAGTTACATTTATCCTGTGGCAAGTGTGTGTGTGTGTGGGGGGGGGGGGGGATCAACATTGTTGAATCCCGTTTTTATCCCCCTGGGTGCTAGTCCTGGGGCGATGGGATATGGAATGATGATAACGGAAGATGAATGGACGGCACACACAGACATACAAAAAAACACATTCATGCCCGAGGCGAGACTGGAACACGCCATCTTTCCTTCAGAGATCGTCACGGCACTACTGCCTTAGCGATCTCGGCTACCCGGATAGGATGGTAATGATGATGATGATAATAATAATAATAATAATAATATAACAATATAATAATAATATAACAATATAACAATATAACAATATAATAATAATAATAATAATAATAATAATAATAATAATAATAATAATTTTAATATATTAATATTGTCTTAATATTAACAGCTCAAAAGTTAAATAAAACCTTAATCGTTAAAATTCCATTCATTTTAATGAAAGAGGCGAAATTACTTGGGAATTGATGAACACATGCTTTGCGTGAAATAAATTACTTTTTTCATATAGATAACAAAGTACTTATATTGATCGAGAATTTCTTGCAGCAATTTCTGGAATTTGATATTTGGTACTTGCATGCGAATGTGTAAATATTATTCTTTGTAGGTGCTTCTTATAATATTACATAAATTACAAAAAAATCTTTCAATAAAACATTAAAATAATACCATTCTTTTTTTATAATTAATAAAATATTGTTAGAAACTAAATTCATTTATGCATTAGCATTAAGTCAATAGTAGTTAATACGGTCATGAAAGACATTTGCTACTGAATTAGCTTTCTAGAGATGAAATCGATTTTCTGTCATCGAAAATGGAGTTCCTTTCAGTTTGGTACAACAGCGTGTGTTATGGTATGTTTACTTTATCTGTTTGCAGCTGGGCAATTTCGTTGATGCGAAACGTTCAATATTTCTAATAAGAAACTACATCACGTCAATGACTACACATAGCAAATTGAAACAGCAAATATTTGTTAGGCAATCTTTTAACCAGTAAAAATTTAAATGGATTTTTTAAATTTAAAAACATGACTATGAATTATTTTGGTTCTAATTTTTAGTGTATGTATAATAAAACAATGTGGAGAAATGTTTTGTGGGTTACGAAAGAATTTCCGTGGTAAACACACACATTGTAGCGTTCGCAAAAGTATGAATTTCATTTTTCGTGCAGTGAATATTTAATTTTCCTTCTGTTGGCTGGTTCTTAGATTCGTTGATTCCACAATCGATGGAATAATATTGAATCCGTGGATCATATGCTAATTTACTGCTTGTTTTTCAATGAAAAAAATGACACTACAATGCTGTTTCCCCCATTACCTTGTTTATTTTTTGTTTCCATATTGTAATGAGTCAAAATTAGAGATATTTCGTCCGTGTCTGGCATGAAGATGATATCTGTATGCACGGTCTACTAGAATAAAAAACACACGCATTATTTTAAGTATACCACACTTTATGGAAGCTACCTCTACCCAAAGAGTATATCTCCTCTACCGTTGTCTTTTATTTTGAGCTTTTCTGAAATTCCAATACTATGTAATTCCATCCTTAATAATTATTCTATAAGACAATTACACAAACCACTAACGTCTGCATCATTAACACACTCCATTTTTACAAATGCTTGAGAGAGGAGTAACTTAAGAACGACCAGAGGAGAACTGTTCACCGCAATATTTTGCGGTGCCTTCTTGAAACATGAGGAGCCCAAGGATATTCTCGCATGCGGTGCCATCGCCTGCGATAGCGAATTCTCTGGACAGCATTAAGAACTGTTTGAAACTTCTCACTCCACCACACTTCACAGCGCTTGCGGATGCGGAAGACTGACTGGCTCTCGATAGCAAATCAGAGTTATTTTTTTGCATCTGTTTTAAAGGTTTCAAAACTCTATTTTTTTATAGGATTACCAAATTTATGAACTATTTATTGTACACTTCAAATTACTAGATATACCGTCGGTATATCGGAGCATTCGCCACAGGAATCAACAACTAGAAAGAATATAGACGTGTTTGAATGAGGACGTAAATGATTGATAGAACATTTCAGTCGGAAGGGCATAACTCAGTGGAGAATTTAAAAGTAAGAAATGCAATATGATATTAGCGGTATACTTGATTAAGGACAATATTAAGGAAAATATTAAGGAAAAGTAAATGGAACAGAGTATTTGGGAAAGTCGATAGTGAAGTGTAAAATCGGAATTGGACATAAAGAAAGACTTTTGATTATTTAAAAGGCAAAGAAGGTAAACTTAAGTAGTGTTCTTGAAGATTGTTAAAGTACTTTAATATTATATTGTTTTTTCAGTTCGGGAACAATATTGTGAACAGTTTTTGTTATTATTACGAACTAATGTTCTTTTATTTTGAAATAGAAAGCGTATTGATTTAATATATCGGTAAGTTACCTTACTTAAATGTATGGTGTCTGACATAGAATCATCAGTACTAATAAATATTAAATGGATATTTTATTTCCTCCATTTCATAAAGTTGTTAATGGAAAGTAAAAACTATCTCCGTACCTTATAAGGGAGGTCCTAGGAGGTCCTAAGTTCGAGTCCTGATGGCGGCAGGATTTTCGGCACTAGCTATTCAGCTAGGTAAAGTTCAGTCGCTGTTTGGAGGAGAATTCTAGCGACCGGCTGCTCTGATCGGTAGTTTTCCGTGGTTTCTCCGATCAGGCGAATGCTGGAGTAGTACCCTATCAAACGGGCCCCGGACCGCGCGCGATCTGTCCTTCCTCTTCCTTGTCCTATCCTCTCCCCTTATACCACACTTAGACTAACATGCACTACACTACTACATATTCCGAGAGACCGGTCGGGAGCTTAGAGCTTGTCCCGGCTGGGGCGATGCCCCGCTGGTGGGAGAGTCCTGGTTAGGGGGAACCCCACTAGCCGACGGTAGGACGGCGTCGGATCTCGCCATCCAGCGGAGGAAGACCACCGCTTTCTCCCGAGAAAAAAACGTGCACTACACTAACGGGACTAATGACCAAAGCACTTGACGCGCCCAGAAACACGAAAAAACCAAAACCAAATCTATGATGTCTGCCATAGAATTAGCACTAATAAATACTAAATGGATATTTTATTTCCTCCATTTATAAATTTGTTAATGGAAAGTCAAAACGATCTCCGTACCTTATAACATCATTTTCCGACGGACCTGATGTAATAACGGCTTTCATTGCCTCATGGTTGTGATGTTAAGCAGCAAATGCGTCAGTTAGTACGTTTGCTCTTCAAACTATTTTAATACTTAAATTTGTTTATTTACAAATCTAATTATTAAAATACATTGTTACTCCGTAACATGGTCACAATTTGGATTTCTTTACGTCTGCGGAACTTATTCTCAGATCGCATCGCGTCCAACAAGGTGACTGGAAAGGTGACAATATATTTTTATACTGTTAACAAAATTACATTAACTAATCGGTAAAATATGCGCAGTGTATGCGTATGAATTTTTAACTAAGGGCTGATCAGAAAATTTTAGGGTGTGGTAATTTTTTTTAGTTCTTAAAGTGTATTAAATTAATGAAATGGATGCAAGCATACATATACAGGGTGAGTCACGTAACTCTAGCACCTCCTGTAACTTTTGAACGGTTCAAGTTATTGCAATGTAGTTTTCACAAAAATGCATGAGGGAATGGGGCTAATTGATAAGTGTATTTAGTTATATTTTATAACTTGTACTTTACGAGATACTTGAGGTAACTTGGTTTTTCAAATGGAACAATACATATTTTTCCAGTCTATCATGACGAGCGTAAAAGAGAAATTCAATGATATACATATTGTCATATGTTAGATAAGCATATTTTTGAGTAATTGTGATTTTTTTGCATTATTTATATGTAAAATTGATCCTTGATGTAAAATGATATAGAAATATATTATTAGTCCTTTTTCTTAGTATTATGGATATTATGGACGTCATGTTACTATTGACATCATGAATTATTTTGTCGCAGAGGAAAGAAGGAATAAAATTAATGTATTTTCTCTCTGTCATTACGTCTGTTATGTCGTACATATGATTTTGTATACTTCTTTCCTTTCACGTTGCTAGGTTTGCGTATCTTTTATTATCTGGCCTCAACTCATTGTGCTTAAACTTGTGTTTTTGCTTAAACTTCTCTAGGGGAGTGATAGCCAAAAAAGTGGGCTGAGGTACCACTTAAAAAAGAAGTAGCTGATTGAAAAATTGAATACAGATACTTGAATGAATACAGGTTTAACTCGTATAGTTAAAGTAAATAACCAAACATTGTTTCACAGACCCTGCTTCGCACATTAATACAATTATTTGTGCTGTATATTTTTCCAAAATTGTTAAATATTTTAATGGATTGTAATCCACCTCGAGCAACTCGATTTTCATATCCTAATGGATTGTTGTCCGGGAATGACATCAATCATTTGGAGGCAATTAGAGTGCAACTTGTAGGTTCAATACAAACCTACCAACAGTATTCTGTACTTCAATATCCACAGCCCACAAGCTGTGGCTGAAGGTGACAAACTGAAACTTAGTCTCAGAGATACAACTGCTAGATCCATAAGCCAAAATATAGTTTAATATACTTTAATACTACTGTTGGTGAAAGCATTATCAAAAAGTCGGTGGAAACGGAAATGAAAAACCTCACTCTTTCTAGTCAACTCTACGGAGCTGCTTCTTCAATAGTTTGGTTTTCCCGATTGACTGGAACTTCGCCAGTTGTCTACAGCCCTGGAAAAGGACTCCATATATCCAAGGCACATTTTGTTTATACGGCATCTGTGGCAGTTCTGGTGTTGACCGCATCAGTGTTGTACGGGCTTGACTTCTTAGAAATTTTTCTTGAACCGGACCAGTTGATCACGTACTCTCCTTTTATATTTCATCTGATAGTGCAACCAACGCATAGTATGATTTGCATAATTGCATCGCTCGTAGTGCAACCAAAGCCGTTGTCAAGGCTGCTGGAAGCTTTGCCCATGGTCGACAGTGTACTTTTCGAAAATCCTCCCACAGAATATCAATAGATGAAAAAATCTTTGACGAAAATTGTGAGCACATTGGTCTTCATATTACTTTTGTTATGGTGTGTTCACGGCTTTTGCGCGTATGGAGAAGGCCGATTTACAACTATTATCTGCTTTTCTTTCTTCTGCATTTTCAACACGGCAGTGACTGCCAAGTTTGTATTGATGATTCTTCTATTGAAAGCAAGGTTCAGAAAGTTAAATTTCCAAATGAATAGTGTGGTGAGAATTCATAAAGGAGAAAATATAGCTTTTAAATGTTTGGACATCTTGGAAAATTCGCATAGCAAAAATATTTATAATGGGTGGTTGTCTCCTACACCTGTTTCAGTTAAAAACATTAACCCATTAATGCCCGTAATTCTCCGATGAATATTTTTTAATGAAATTTGAAATACGAATACTTCTGAACTCTTATAACAACATATTTCGAGAACGAAGTCAAACAAGATTGCCAACATAGGAAAATTATCTGGCAACTTAAGTTGCCACTGGGATAATGCGGTATCAGTAAATGATAAAATAATATCATGAAGAATATCGGAATATATATTTTGTTCTGTAAATTGAAATTAAAACATAAGAATCATTTTACACAACTTTGATGGCTCTAATCAGGAAAATCTTCATCTTCTAGGCACTATGGAATATTTTGAAACAATTTGCTGGATGAAGTGATACATTACATTTTTTACAAATGAATATAGTGCGGTTTCCGCAGACTTTCCATCGACAATATTTATGTTCACCTTTCTCTACTACATGATCTTTGCGATCCACACGTTTTTCATGAATTGGATTTGGAAAGATCCTTCGTACGCCGGGCGATATCGCTGCTGTGCCAAAAGATACAAGAAACTCGGTGGCACATTGACGCTTGAATTCTAGTAGAGGAATGGTATTTCCACAGCGTCGGTAGAGAAGCCATCCTTGCACACAACACACATCAACGCCCCAAGCGAAAAACGGCCACCACCATTTCTTTGACCTTATGCCGCATCTGTAGGTTGACACGAACTGATCACATAAATCTACCCCACCCATATTTTTGTTGTATTTGTCTATTAGTCCTGGCATTTTTACAGATATTTTTTTCTTTTCCGCACGTGAGTACCGGCTGGCAGTAATCATGGGATGAACTCCATCGCAGTTTGTGAGAACTGTGACAACATTATTGTCGTTCCAGCGCACCACAAGCAAATTCCCATTGGAGGATGCTGCCATACTTCCTCTTGATTGCTTTTTCCAATGTTTCTTGTCAGGCAACTTCATGTTACTTTGACAACGATTCTCTCGTAGAGTTCCTGTACCCCCTAATCCACGTGATGCAAGTTCTTGTAGAAGTGCTACAGATGTGAACAAATTGTCAAAGTAAAGTTTAACACCTTTTTTTAGATCTAAATGCTCAACAAGACCTAAAACCACGTCAGCTCCTTGGCCTAAGCCTGTAGTAGGTAAGCAAGTAGAAGCTCCACAATAGGGTTCGGCATGATGAACATAACCCGATGGATCAGCTGCTACCCAGACTTTGAAGCCGAATCTGATCGGCTTCCCTTTAATAAATTGCTTGGCCCCGTGTCTGCTATAGTAAGGTATAATGCATTCGTCAATGCTAACAGTCGGACCCGGATTCACCAGCTTGAAACTGGAATTTATAATATCAAAGAGAGGGCGCACTTTGTATAACCGATCACCCCATCGTTGGTAGAATTGTCCGCAAGATGTAATACACTCATGACTTGATCAAAACGATTTCGACGTATAGCATTTGCAACTATGGGCACATGTACATCGGGATGTCTTCCAATACAGCCTTCTTGAAGGGAGGCAATGATAGCTGGACAGAAGCATAACGCCAACAATGCATAAAATCTCATCAGGTGAAACACATACATCGTGACGTAAATGTTGACCTGCATATCTGTTTGTTTCAGTTACAATGTGGTTTAAAAGATTACTGCTAAAATAAGCCTGAAAGGCATTGGCAGGGCAACTAACTGTATTCTTCAAAAAATCCTCTGCATTTGGATGCATTTCAGATTCCATTTCAGGAATACTATGTGACAGGTCGTTGTTTTTATGCCACTCGATAGAGGATGTTCGTTTGGATTTTTTACCACGACGTACTACAGTGTCAGAGTTAGAGCTCTCTGAAGCGGTTTCTTCACTTACTCTTACATCATCTTCCACGTTGTCTCCAATAAGATGTCTCTCTTCATTTCTTGAAACTTGCAAAATTGTTTTGGAGCGCAAAATCCGGGCAGAAAGATGATCAGGTTCACAAGCTATTTCCTCATCAGAGTTGTCAGAATCCTTGTCCGTATCAGCATTATAATGTTCTTCAGGCGGACAAATAGCGATAGTGTCTGGGCACAAGCTGTCATTTTCTAAAAGTTCTAGCACTTCATGCAAAAGCAAACCATCACCATTTCTGCCTCGAGAAAACCTGCCAAAGTATAAAATATAAGTAAAACTACCCAAAATTCAAAAAATAATTCATCATTAGAATTTAGTTTCCATTACACAAATGTCACACACAAAGTTTCAAATCTTGGCAAGTGAGATTACACGCAGATATAATTTTTCAAAATACGATATTGAATGAGCCTAGTGGCAACTTGAGTTGCCAAACACATTAAGATTACTCTAACGGAAACGAATACATAATTTTTGCACAAATATTTATCTAAATATGTTCCTGAATGTATTACCATTGATAAATATTCCAAAAACACAAAAAATAACTACGTGCAAGATAAAACTTACATTCTAGACACCACTGTGCAGCAACAGTGTTCAGCATGCGCGCACGTCGAGAAATAAAATACAACAGACCCTAATCTAAAGAGAAAGAGATAACCTTCTCCGGAAGATACGAAGAAGAAATATTGAATTGCAGTATACAACAATCAGAATCCACTTTTGAGCCAATTCTGGGAATCTAGAACAAATTATTCGACGTGGAAACTTAAGTTGCCACCGGGCGCTAATGGGTTAAATACAAGATAAGATACAACTCGGATAGAGAGATTCAGTCATTACGAGAAGTACATTTTTGTCTGTGTAGAATGGTGAAATCCGTCGATGATGCATTCAGTGTTCAGAATTTTAGTGATATTGGAAGTGCATCTTGGTTCATTTTGCTGAACTGTTATGCCTCGTCTGGAACGAAAGCTTATGCAAGATTTATATTTGCGATTTCAAATACAGAATTGAGAACTGCCGCCGCAGCAGTGGAATTCGTTACTGCCATTATTTTCCACTTCGTTCGCATTGTATTTCTTTGTTGGGCATGCTCAAGTACGTGCAAAGAAGCACAGAAGACATCGTCATTGCTGATGCGAATTCAACTGAACGATAATTTACCTCCTTCAACAGAATCTTTCTTAAATATGTTTCAAACACAGATTTCCCAAACAGATATCCGTTTAACCGCCTGCAACGTGCTGCGAATTGATTTGTTGTTACTGTTCACAATATTGTCCACTATTGTAACGTACGTGGTTGTATTAGTACAATTTGGAAATTTGGCACATTCTCAGTCGTAAGGGAGTTGTGGTAAGGTTTGTAAATAATAATAAAACGGTCTGATTATCTATTAACAGTATTAAATAAAAACTTGTAAATGTTAAATTTTTGTTCAACCCAGTGAATGAATATGACTTACGCTAATGTATGTATCCTGCAAAATAATTGAATATTTATCTTTCCGACTTGATGTATTTGGTATAATAGGATATCAAGTGCATTCGTAAACCCAAAACACTAATTACATACTGAAACCTCTTGATTTTGTAAAATATAATTGATGGAATTATGAAAGTTTAAGAGAGTATTTAAGTAATAACTGGTGAAGTTAATGAATTAATGGTTTAAATTAACAGTTACTACTAACGTATAACTTTCTGTGGCCCTAATTCCATTAATTTCTAAGAAACCTATTGTTAGTTCCCCTTTTGATTATCTCATATTATCAATAACTTTTATCAATTCTTCTATAAAACATCAGAAATTGTTGAGCTCTTAACAAGTTTGATTCAAACAATTATGTAGTAAGTGCTATTGATTTTTATGTCTTTTCGTAGTTTTCATTCTTAATGATGTGTGAAATGTCTGGAAACAAAATAAACTGCTTTAGGCGCGCGTTATTGAGTCACTTGTAAATGTCTTTACAATACTATGGAATGTTTTACCTGACATACTTCGATCCAAAAGATTATCCCCATTCACCTGTTTCATTTTAAAGCATACTCCGCAACACGCAGGTGACAAACGAATGTAGGTCTAAATTTGCCTTCTTTTTGCACACACACATTATAGGTAAGTCAATAAATAAGTCGCAAAACAGTATAGAGGCAATATGAATGAACGTATCTTCTTAAAATGTATTTCACTTTTCTATTGACCCTAAACATTCAGACCCTTATCCTATTTCATTACAAGTCCTTCAAAGCCGGCAGCAAAGAAGTCGTTCGATTGTAAATGCAACAAACGTGTGCCCTTTGCAGTTCCAACATAATCATTTTCAAAATTTCGGCCACCTAAATGACATTTCAGGGGCCAGATGAGATTGTCACTGGAGGCTCAGACATGACTATAGGGTGGATGTTCCGAGCGTTCTCAATGATTATGTGTAACAGCACCTACGTTTGTCTTGCTGTGTAAGGGCGACCATTGTCATCCAGAAGCATGCCCTTTGTCAGGAGGCCAGGTCGTTTGCTCTCCACGATACACTTATCATACACGGGGAGCATTTTGCGATGCACTACTTCTGGGATGGTCTTTGGCTCATAAAACGCACGACTGCACGCTATTTTACTGGTGTACTCTTGCAACCCGCAGTACACACGCTTGCAATACACACCGCAGCACACACACACTGCAGTACGTACGCAGTCTTGGCTGCCACGAACTGATCCTGGCCGCAACCACGATAACCCGCGACCTCTATGACAAACATACATGACCTGTTATGAAAAATATACACGCATAATTTTAAACATGTTGTGGGGTAAACTGACGTTTGCGACTTATTTATTGACTTGCCCTCGTAATTGCAACGGAACACACGTCGTCAATTCTCATACGACGCGCCGTGCATATTGCAACTCTGTATTGATCAGGTGTTGTTAGCCCTAAGGGAGTTCTGCCCCGCGTGGGCGTTACCGGCGCCGTTCGACAATTCACTGCCGTCCCGACGTCAGACCTGTCGAGGTGTTCGAATCTAATTGCCTGTAGGAGACTTATAATACTAAAGAAAACGATTGTGGCTCTGGTACACAAAATCATATATTCTTAATTCAAGTTAACACACACAATACAATAAAATGATTAATCTTTTCCAATATCTACTTTTGAACACGAGCTTCGCGTTCTCAATTGGGCGTTAAATGTAACTGCCACTGCCCTTTCTTTGATTTGTACAAGGTTAATTATTCTTTAAAAATGAATACTCTTCTTTAAGATTGAGTTCATAACTTTACCCTATTGAACCAGCTGGTGTGAGAATACCCTCGCCCCTGATTACGAAATAATCACAAAGTTCTAACTATTCTACACTAAACTATTTACATTTCTTACACACTGATTAATTAAATAAGCCGTTTAAATAATTTACAATTCAAATCAGCTATACGAATCCTTGTTCAAGAAATAATTTTACTTGCATTCATTCAAAAAAAACCTTGCTTGAAGAACACATTATTCATTGGTTTTTAAATTACAATTATGATTTCAAATTAATTTGTTCCATTTCTCTGTTTTGTCTTTGATGCCTTTTCCACGGGTGGTCGAGTGGTTCCTCTACGTTTTCAATCGTAGGCTTCTCTCTATTAAAGTGTGTGTCCACTTGAGAGCTACGCTTTCGTGAGTTTGTGTTGAGAGCGTTTCTCGCCTATTGATTGATTTTTCGTGTTTCCGGGCACGTCAACTGCTTTGGTCATTATTCCCGTTAGTGAAGTGCATGTTTTTCTCGGGAGATGGCGGTGATCTTCCCCCGCTGGATGGCAAGATCCGGATCCGACCTACCGTCGTCTAGTGGGGTTTCCCCCTAACCAGGACTCCCCCACCAGCGGGGCACCACCCCAGCCGGGACAAGCTCTAAGCTCCCGACCGGTCTCCCGAAATATGTCGTAGTGAAGTGCATGTTAGTGTAAGTGTGTGTGTGTAAGGGGAGATGTTGGAACAAAGAAGAGGAAGGAAAGATAGCGCGCGGTCCGTGGCCCGTTTGGTAGGGTACTACTCCGGCATTCGCCTGGTGTTGATCGGAGAAACCACGGAAAACTACCGATCAGAGCAGCCGGCCGCTAGAATTCTCCTCCAGACAGCTTCTAAATTCGACCTAGCTAAAACGCTAGTGTCGAAAATCCTGCCGCCGTGAGGAGTGTAACCTAGGACCTCCCGGTCCGAGGCGCTGCAGTGACATCGGTTGATTCACCAAGCTACCGCTCCCGGTTTCTCTCCGATGGACACTGTTCTGAGAACAGGCAACAGTGTGTGGTGTGATGCTCGCAAAGAGCGATCGCTATGGGCACGCCTGCGCGAGGACTCGCACCGACTTGCCCTCGACAGCGCAAATTTGTGGTTATATAACAATAATTACGAAATATATTAATGGGCACTCACGAAAATTAATCTCCAATCTACATAGACGTTTCTGTCCTCATGAAGGTCACAGCAATTGACCGAAAGGGCGACAACCTCTTCTTTTAATAACATCAGTTGCGATTAAATGAAATTAACCACACTAATAATTGCCTGCTGAATTTCGTCAGTTTCTTATAATGTATACTCTTACTAATATCAGACATTAATAACAAAGGGTATAGCGGAATAAGGCGGTGAAAAGCGATCCCCAAAAAATCGATTATCGCAATGCTCATAGGAAAGAGAATACAAAATGACGTAGATTCACAAAAAATCAGCCTCCGAAGGCAATCTGTTGCAGAGATACCAAAAAACGTGTTTTGAATTTTTTGCAGCATCTATTGCGTATATCAGGCTGAAAAAAGTATAGAGACGTGGAAACATAGGTTAGTTTGAAGGTGTTTTTTTTTTTTCAACGAATTTTGATGCCAAATTCGTATAGAAATAAATAAATAATTTTTTGAAATTCATTTTCGACGCGATAACGTTGGAGTACTGTCTCAATTTTTCTCCCTAAAATGAGTCACATAACATTCTATAACATATATTTTTTTGAGATTTTTAAACAATATGGACGGTAGTGAAAACAAATTAAAACCAATTTTTTCAGTTTAAACATTTGAAATTCGCGCCAAAATTTGATTGGGAAAACTTGTTTCACCAATGTTTAAACAATTTATTTTAAAATTTCCGTTCAAACGTTAACAAGTCGTTCCTCCTGATATTCCCTAGGTGGAAAATGATGGGTGAGGGCCTCCTGTGTACCAATTTTTGCTCGTTTTGAACAGCACCAGTTTCCGTCACGAACCATGCGACCACTTCGTTTGAAAGCGAGACCAGACGTCGGCCGCCACGTTTCATGGACTGCAAGAAGTGTTGAGAAACAAGTGGCATAAATGGACAATTTTCAACGGTAACCGACCAAAAATAACACGATGAAAGGGTTATTGCATTAAAAGATGTAATATTTAAATAAGTGCTTATCTGTTTCTGTATCAATGACTTGTAACTGTGATAATTTTGACATTAAAAATTCACGCTAATATTATAATGTACACTGGTGCCTGAAGCTGGGTGATGGATTGACTGAAGTGGAATGCACAAGAGACCACCCACCTCTTTCCACCATGTATTTCTTCCATGCTTTCCACCAAGGATATTACACTGTAACACCTATAAGATTTCGAGTTTATATGTTGTGTTTAAATCTGTGTAAATATCAGTTCAACCGTAGTTTCCAATCACATTTAGGCGCGAATTTCAAATTTTTAAACTAAAAAAATTGGTCTTAATTTGTTTTCACTACCGTCGACATTGTTTAAAAATCTGAAAAAATATATGTTATATAATGTTATGATTCATAAAAAATTAAGCGGGTACTTCAACGTTATCACGTCGAAAATGAATTTCAAAAATTTATTTATTTTTTCTATATAAATTTGGCATCAAAATTCGTTGAAAAAATACCTTCAAATTGACCTATATTTCCCCGTCTTTGTATTTCTTTCAGCCTGATACACGCAATAGATGCTGAGAAAAAAATAAAATATGCAAAACACGTTTCTCGTATCTCTGCAACATATTTACATAGGAGGCTGATATTTTGTGGATCTACGTCATTTTGTATTCTTGCGTCATTTTGTATTCTAGCATTGCGATTATCGATTTGGTTTGGAGTCACTTTTCACCATCTTATTCGGCTATACCCTTTATTTTAAAAAAATATTCTTCTCTCTATGTAATACGTTAGATAGATGGATAGATGACAGTTTTTGACAGTGTATAAGGATAGATGACTCGAGACAAAACCTCGTGTGATACTGCTGGAGAGGGAATTAAATCAAAACCCTCTATCCAACAGATTTAAAACGAAATAATAGGATTGTGCAGATTTCCATACACAAATCTCTGCAACAGACATTGCAATCGCACATAAGTCAGAACCGATACATCTAGGATCTTGAAACTAGGATTTCGTGATTTCTCGTGAAGGGACACGAGTTCGTCGGGACAAGTTGTTTCTTAAACATTACTTTACAAAATGGGAACAATTTGAACTTTCTTTTTTTCACGATTTAGTTCTTTTTTGCGCTCCATAGCAAGGGCGATGAGAAAAGTGCAAAAACTAAAAATTGTTAAATTAAATGGAAAGGAAAATTCGATCTTTTACTACAAAATGAAAAGGACAATTTCGTTAGCAATTTAATCTCAACGCTTAACAATATTAGAATGGTTATTCTAGTACAGTAACGAGCGCCTGAAAAGCTGTAACACATAGTTCTGCTAGTGGACGGTTAAATTTGAGTTCTCCTATGAAGCAATTTTTAAACAATTATTTACAAAATGCGGAGTTTTTGCACATATCCTTGTAATTTCGCTTGCGAATATGTTTATAGAAGATTGATTTTCGAAATTCTCAATTTCATATGTAAAAGAAAGTTAAGACGTGAAAGTACGTAGTTTTTGTTGTTAATTATTATTTTTCTTCTAATTTACAGGAAAGATGTGTAGTACCCTTCTTATAAGTAATTGCAAATACGAATATATCTTTTTTGTATACCAGCATTATAAACAACCGTTTTCCATTAGCAAAATTTTTTATAATGTCATATTAAGGCACGAATCATTACGTCGTCGCTATTTCTGCACGAAATAGGAGTCATCACTGACATAATACTCACAGCCCTCATTTATAATCAGTTATGGAGTATAGAGAAGGCAGTGGTACCATGTAAATAGATTGTGTTCGCAGTGAAATCAAATATGTTGTAAAAAAACTTGCACTTTCAAAATCTAATTTATTAACTTATTACTACTTTAAAATTACATGTTGCTCTTATTAGGTAATATTTAACAATTATAACAAAGAACATCACAGTAGTTTTTATGAATATGAATATTAATAGTACAGTTGGATAATTTGTCAAAGACAATCAAGAAGATGTACTTTAGAATTAAGTGCTTATTTTTTTCTTTACTTTCTGCACTAATCAACATCTTTTTGCAATGTAGCAATGTAAATATTATTATTCACTGATTCTTCAATGTAAGGATCAGCTACATTTGAAGATCGCCACCCCCCGTAGCATGTAAGTGCAGTAATATTACCACCATTATCGGCGAAAAACGTCGCGGATGTCCTCTTAAACGAACACATTTACACACTGCCTTTAATTTTGAATATGTTCATCATAAGGTAGACGCTTTACACGCTGTGGACGTAAAGTTTAAAGAATCATGCATCATAACAACCGTTTTTATTCTAGCATGTGCATTGTAGCAACTTTACCAACCTATTCCAATAGATAGGAAAGAACAACAGCCTCGCATACAAAATTTGCATATTTTTCATCCATCCAGTATACATTTTCTGCTTTTAAAGCTTCATCCAAAATTTCTTTTGTCAAAGAATCCATAATGTTTGAAACGTAACTTTCATCCTAATTGCCATTTGTAAACAAAATAGTTGCTTAGGTAGCACTCATAACGTCATAACATGAATCCGAGGTTACAACGTAGCCTTCAAATTGACTATGCTTCCTTAACTTTTTATAATACTTTTATAAAAAATAGCGTTTGCAACTCGTTTATAATGTTACATTTCTGCACTCTTAAGAAATTATTACCGAACTCACTCGTAATGTCGATCGTTCGGTAATATTTTCTTATTCGTGCATAAAAGGGCAACATTATAAACGAATTGCATAATATATTATTATCGAAGATCGTAATTAAAAATTAATTTATTATTGTGTTTACATAGATAATTTAACTTTCTAAAATTTTGATTTTCTTTGAATCGTGTGCTCAAAATTTTGAGGAACGCGAGCAGCTCTTGGGAAAATTCAAGTTATCTCTATTAACGACGAAGTTTTGGCAGATTTACGTCCATTCGTAGCTCGAGTCGGATAAATAGGAATGAAAATAACAATTTTCTAATGAATTTGTGGTGTTCTAAAGGTTATGATATAAATACAATGTCTAAAGAAATATTTGAAATAAGTTACATTTTAGTGAGGGTCCTGAGAAATTATAGAATTAAAAGCGAATAAAATGAATAACAGAAAATATTCAAATAGTTATTTATATATCTAGGGCGTTAAGTAACTCGGGCCAGAGGCCTTCCGGTTTGGAAGTCGCCCTCGGGGCAAAACACATCTAGTAACACCCGTGGTGCATACAAATCTTTATGGTTTACTAGTTCGTTGCTGAATGAAACGAGAATTCGAAACAATTTATACTTTTTTCTTACGTCTAAAATGATTAGACGCATTGTAATCATTTGTCGATAGGACTTCAGATAAACAAAACAGTGTATGTAATTACTATTGCATAATCGTTGGAATGATTTGTTCGTGCAAAATGAAGAATATCGTGAAGTTCCTGCGGAAATTCGCACAAAAGCTAACAAAGCTACGGACAGTTGTTTCCGGTAAAATCTCGAGAAATATATGAAAATGATTGTATATTTGAGAGTTCTATGGAAAATAAGTGTGAATTGCGGTAATGAAACGGTACTTTTATGTTATTTGCCGTTATTGTCAAAAGCTATTTAGAATATTTTGTAACATGAAAAAATAACATTTCGAGGATGTTAGTCGATGTGCATTATATCTTATTATTACTACGTAGTAGTAGTACCACTACTCAAGAAGCATAAGTATTCCTAAAGAAAAGTGATACGTAACAATAAAATATGAGTGTCCAGTGGCAATTATAAATTAACGAGAACAATCCAAACTTGCAATTTTCATATCAATTAAGCAAAATAGGTTTATAACGAGTTATTTTACTTATTTGTGCATAATGGCATTTATTTATTGTATTTGATTGTAACTTAACATTAATAAATACAATACTTAAAAATGCTGTATGTATTGTGTTGATATTAGAGCGGGCCATGAAGTATTGTAAAGGCCTGAAGGCATAAAGAATCAGAAAGGCCCGCAATGGTATTATACCTTCACGAGTTTTCTTTGAGGTTCGTAAACACACAGCAATGAATTAGGAAACCATAAATAAAATTTATTTCGCGTAAAAAATATTTAGAGCCACCTAAAAAGAATAATTGAATTTGCTGCTACTTCAATGTTTCTCTTTAAATATTTATTTGGAAAAGGATTCCTTCTGAAAAGCTCTAAATTATGCGTCGAAAATTGTCGTATATACCCATAATTGTTCCATAAACTAATAACTCACATCCTTATAACAATAGATTGATACTGCTTTAAAATATACTGTTGTGAAATATGGAAAAATCAGAAATGTAATTACACAATTTTGCTAATCAAAAATGGGGAATTTTAAGTCAGATTAGGGTCTTAAAACAGTTGATTCATTCTTTAATTTCAATTCAATCCTTAGCTGAACTGATTTGACATTGTTTTCAGTTTGAACACTGTTTATCTTCTATATTGATTATAAATAAAGCAAGGTACCAAGGCCGTTGATAAGTTTCCTTGTATTTTTGAGTACAACAAGGAAATTGTACATTGACCTTTGACGCTATTGTTTTGTTTTGCATATCTGCATCTTATGTTATTAAACGTATCAGAGATATCGTCTATTGCGAAGGTGGAATCGTGACGAGCGAAAATTGTTTCCCGAGTATCCAGTTGGCGACCTCATTATCTGAAAAATCTATCCTTCAAAGCCATTTTAGATGGGAAGTTTGGAATGATTGATTGCTTCTCGAATGAACATGCCACCAAATGATCTTTGGGGAAGACCAAGTTTAGGGTCAATAACCACGTAGAGGAAGTTCTGTTTTAGGACTGTCTCGAAATTCGATATTTCAAACCCAAAAATAGAATGAAGATGCATTTTGTTATAATATTGATTTTGAATATTTAGGACACTATAAAGATTATCTAGATCTGTAGGAAAGAATTCTCTCCTCTAAGAAGTCGTAGTTTTGTTCTCTAGAATTTATATTGTTCTTTTCTGTCCCTCATCGTCTTGTCATCTCAGTAAGTGGCACTTCTAGAGACATTGGAAGTTTAAAACTGCGAGAAAATGGAATATCAGTTTTGTGGTGGAGGGTAAGCTATATTATATTTTGCATGCAGACTTTATCAGTTTGGAGTAAGAATGAAATAATCTCTGTAGAATTCGCATGACTTTAGAAATTGAAGTGAATGCTTAAAAGGTTCATTTCCATTTTTCTGTAGAAAACGCGCATTCGAATTTAGTCAATCGAACTAACAAAATGGAATATTATGAAATAATAAAGTGAAATTTAAAATGAGCAACTAATGAAATACAATGAATTTTTTTTGTTTTTTTATTCTTATATATTCAAGATCATGAGTTTCTTAGAAACATTTATGTATAATTGGAAAGTTATTATTTGTAATAAATTAAATATTTGTTCATCGATAGAGAGGGACATGTTTGAGATGCAACTAATGTTTGTCATTTGGTACTTGGGTAGAATTTTTGAGATATTCCGATCATTGCCAGCAACAAAATCTACATTACGGATTAATTGCATCTTACAGGATAAACTGGCATCACTCATAATGTCTTGGATCAGCATTCCTCACCATTCCATTCATTTCCACAATTATTTCTACATTTTCATTATCTTTCTCACATTTTTGACCTGTAAATTCCCAGCATTCGTCTTACGGGACGCCACGATCCCGTTTGTTACATTCGTGGATAACTCTTTTCATATAACACACAAAACATTTCCCATCTCTTTCCCTAGAACCCACTCCCCCGTCAGACTTTTTTAAATAATTTTCTCTTCATATCGTCTTTTCCACATCTTGAGTTTACTGGTCTCTACTCTTTCTCAATCTAATCTCGCATCCTG
>BLKR01000308.1:425000-449895 GCA_011170035.1 Teleogryllus occipitalis | reverse complement strand
CTTTAACGTGGTCGCCCTCGCTTTAACGTGGTCGCCCTCGCTTTAACGTGGTCGCCCTCGCTTTAACGTGGTCGCCCTCGCTTTAACGTGGTCGCCCTCGCTTTAACGTGGTCGCCCTCGCTTTAACGTGGTCGCCCTCGCTTTAACGTGGTCGCCCTCGCTTTAACGTGGTCGCCCTCGCTTTAACGTGGTCGCCCTCGCTTTAACGTGGTCGCCCTCGCTTTAACGTGGTCGCCCTCGCTTTAACCTTGTCGCCCTCGCTTTAACCTTGTCGCCCTCGCTTTAACCTTGTCGCCCTCGCTTTAACCTTGTCGCCCTCGCTTTAACCTTGTCGCCCTCGCTTTAATCTTCTCGCCTTTTCTTTAACCTTTTCGCCCTCTCTTTTATAGCTCACTCTCTTCATTTTATCGCTCGCGCTCTCTCTTCCTTTTATACCTCTCGCTCTGTTTCGTTTTACCCTGTTCCAGCTCTCTTTGTCCCACTCTTTCATTTGACTCAACCCTCTCGCTCTCCAACCTCTTGTGTCATCCCCTTCCCTTGCCTTGGCTGCGCGAGTCGTCGTCGCCGTGGTCGTGCGAGCGCCGCTTCCTCCTCCCCTGGCTGCTCCTCCGCCGCGCAGGGCGAGGGCTGCTCTCCGCCGGCCACTCGCCCTCTCCGCCCGCGCCGAGCAGCCGCGCAGCGCAACGCAGCAGCAGCAGCAGCAGCAGCAGCAGCATCGTCACCGCCGCCCCGGCCCCGCCCAGCCCAGCCCTGCCCCGCCACGCCCAGCCCACTCATGGCCTCCTTGCCGCGACTAGTGAGTATCACCTGCAGATATTCACCGCTGTACGTTTCTGTGTATAAAGCCTCTTTGAAGACTGAAGTGACTGTGCTGAATGTATTAGGAAAGTCTTTTATAATGAAATTAATTTACTTAAAATATTTACTTAAAGTAGCTATAATAGGATATCTTGTTAATATTTTGGATTAATGCATTGTGTTAAGTTAAGATTTGTGTCATAAGTTTATATCATATTTGAATTAAAGCATGTTATTGAATATGAAGAAAGTATGTTATGTAATGATTCCTGAAGTACGTTTATGCACGTTCAATACAAGACGTCAGATTTAATCGAATCAAAGTTCACCATTCCAGAAAATACACTTGTGTCATTTGCAACTTTGTCTGAAGTTTCTGAGAAGTCCCATACTTTTCTGGAAAATCGAAACATATGTTACCAATATTTAACAATCTGTGATAAGTAAGCATTTATTTTGAATCTACATGATAAGTAGGTAATGAGGTAGTAGGCAGGCATGCATTTGAAATTTTTCAGGTAATACAACTGAACACTTAATGTGCGGTACTAATTTTGGAAAGATATTGTTTACTTTCTGCCTGCAGGTTTTATACCCTTATGAGAAGGAATCCACGGCTTTTTTGCATTACTTTATATTACTTAGAATATACTCGAGTAGCGCACTAAAGGTTTAAACAAAGTATTTCAAGCACTTTTAAAGAACCATTTCGTGAATAGTAAATAATTTCTCAGCATCAGTTACTAAAGTTCTTTCTGCTGCGTTAAAGGTGTGTTGAAATGTTCACATGCTTATTCACAATGCTCTCATGATAATGCGCAATGTTCGCCTATTAATAATTGTGCTTGTTTACAATGCTCACGTGCTTGTACACAGTGCTCACGTGACTGTACACTGTGTTCACGTGACTGTACAATGTGCTCACGTGACTGTACACATCATAAAATAAACTTCTGCTGGATAAGGAATTTTAATTCTCTATTCTCCCCAAGAATACATCAGATTCAAGAACAAAAACGTATAATTTTGAATATCATGTTATGCATAAATCATCAGATGTTCATACCAAACACAACTTATGGTGCGCTGTAAGACACGTTGCCATAGTATATAATTCGAAACCAAGTCCCTTAAAAATTGGACTTGTAGTTAGTTGATTGTAATCTACAAAATCCTATATTTTTGGCTTTTAATTTAATTTTTTAAGGTGAATCTCTTCGATATAAACATACTCCGTTGCGTGAGTGTTTAGAACCAGGAGAAACTCAACATCGATCTCGTGCGGGCTCGAGCCTGCACGAGCATCTTGTCCGCATAAGAAACCTCGCGCTCCTACAAGCACGAACAACTTCTGACTGCGCATTTCCCTCAAAATATTAATTCATATCCTTCTCAGATGTTTTTTTTATGTTTATTTCATAAATGTTGGTTTGCATGCTACCCGTTCAGAGTCTGTACTTCAACTACCTTGAAAGCATTGTACAAAGAAGGTTTTGCCATAAATTAATCTTGTGTATGTGAACACCTCTTTCCAGCTGCTATCTATCGGCGCCTAAAGTACCCATCAGGTTCTTTTGCGGTTCCAATCGCTCCTCTGAGGAGATTCCAAGTGAAGATTACCTTTGCATTCCCCGAATGAGCAGGTCTTCCTCGGCAATTTACCCTTTCATACTTACCTTCAATTTCCTCAACTAAACACTTTCCTGTCAGTCCACAGTATTCATTGATCCATCACTAAACCATTGTTTTCAGTGTAGAAATCAATTTCCTCAACTAAACACTTTCCTGTCAGTCCCAACAGATTATCTCTAATTTTATGTATAATGTTACACCGTACTAAAGTATACGCGAAAGAAAAACATAAAACCTTTTTCGATAAAGTGGCATAGGCCCAACATTTTTCATATCATAATCTATAAGATGAGGTATTCTCGGACATTCTATTAAAACATCTGCCGGTTTGGCGCTTATAGATATTACCAATTCCACATATACATGGAGGAATACAGAATATATTCCTCCATGAGCCCATGATGCTGGTGGCCATCTTTGTGACGTCACGCTTACAAGGTTAAGATTTCTCTATCTTACATTGTCACATTCTGTGTATATCGTGATTTGCGCAGATTGTCGAGGTTTATTTGCATTATTATTAATTAAAGATTCGGTTTTGCAGTGACAACAAGAAGTACTATTGTTAGTTGCTTGATAACAATGAAGATCGTTTCTAATGCGTGTAGTTCAACCACACACTTAACGTTTTGCCATGGTCTAAAAGTGCTGTGTACCTAGTTGTAGAGGGAACTACGATGGAAACAGAGCACATGTTCATTTGTTTTAGTTTCACGATCCTTAGGAAAAATTATAGAAGTGTTTAACGTGCGCGATTTCTCGCACGGGTACGCTAGTCTTCATTAATGTGGTTAAAAAATGTTAAACATTTGCATTTCTCAAAAATTCAGAGGTAACGGTGGAAATCGGACACACTTTATACTTGAATAAATATACGTGAATTTTACTCAATTCCTATAATATTTTTTTAAATTGGAGCCATATCTATGGATTTTTAAATTGTCTTAGAGGCTTCTTGCAAACTATCTCCAAAATTTTCAAAATTCTACGAATAGTTCAGTCGTGCTGTTAACATACACACACACACACACACACACACACACACACACACACACACACACACGGACGGACGATTTTAGAAGCAAACGCATTTTTTATATTTAGGAACAAAAAATAATGAATTTTGACTGCGCTACATATTAGAGAAAGTACTTGTTTATATAAAGAAGTCAGAAAAACACTTTCACGGTATCAGGAAGCAACAATACAAGATTTTCTGACGAAAAATGTCACTTTTCACCACAGTATTACACAACTTTCTCGATACTTCGTGTATTACTGCGTGTGTACATACGGATGTATACGAGAAAGTAAAAGAACTCACTCATGTCTCGATTTGTGTAATAATAATTTACTATGAATAAAGTCAATGAAGATAACTCTCAGACAGCATGCAGCACGTAAAGATTGAATCTTTTCATCCGACGAAATTACAAAGTACGTTACGTTCTGCGGATAAGAATCCGAAGAATGCTGTGTGAACGTCGTTTCGTAATAGCCTCATAAAGCAAGGCGTGTGAATTCGTGAGAGGAAGTCTGTCTTTTTCTCACCTGCAGTGCATTCCTTACACATGCCATAATGTGCCTTGCATTCAATTAGAACAATAGTATTTGAACCATTCATATGTTCGTGACCAGGGGTACGCATACCCCTGGCATATGATCATCCCCACAACTTCCGTGAGAATACTTGAAGTAGAAACTAACATTTATTGAAAAAATGTGTACATTTAATTTTAATTTGTGTATCGGAGGGTAATTGAAGTGTTTATAATGAGACGTTTAAAAATACGAAAGACTGGAAAACCCTTCATCGATGGTGAAACAGAAATTCGATATTTGTTGTTGAAGAAAAATACAATTTGTTTATATGTTTGCGATGATTTATGAAACGATGAGTTCCTTTCATAATCGTGTAATTACTTAGGATGTGAATTTAAAAGAATTTGTTTCAGGAAATCTGTTTTTATTTTCACTTTCATATAGATTTAAACGTTTTGTTTTCCAATACCTAAAGAATAGGACTTTCAAATTTAGCAATATACAATTAAAAACCCGTAATTGAGGGAAGTTTCATTTGTGAGAAACATGAACACTTTCACTTTGTTAAAGAGGAGAGATTTTCAAAAACTTTGATAAACGTCATCTCGTGGCTCAAAAGCGAAGTCGCTCGCCTTTCACCAAGGAGGTCCGGTTTCGATTTCCACCGACTCTCATGTGAAATTTGTTCCAACAAAACGAGTTTGGCTGCTTCACAAGGGCTAGTCCAACCTCTGTGAAGTGTCCTAAACCCTACCCCTATCCTTATTCCTTCCCAATTCTGGCCGCTGAGTAGTGACGCAGGAGCGCGTTTTGGGAGGCGCATACGCGGAGATGCTATCTGGCGGTCCTCTTGACAACTGACAGCGACAAGATCTGACGGACATAAATATTCAGCAACGAAGGATTACTCCCAATATTACAAATAAAAGGTAACGGAGGATTACTCCAAAAAGCGCTCAACCTCAAACAAGGGGTTAGGTGCCGCGTTGCGTCGTCAGTTGACGCAACAAATGTTACAAAAACAACTTTGATCCAGACGAGAGAGAACAATGGCTCATCATGCCACGATTCATTAATTTTTTTTTTAATTCTTGAAAATGATTATAACTGAAAAGATATAAACATGTATTTAGGCTAACTACGTTTGATGAGAAGAATTCCATATATCACTAGATATTCAGATAAAAAATCATTTGACATATAAAACTTAAAGTTATGTAATATTAATGTCTTATGTATTATTAATTTATGTATTATAATTACATTAGTATCAAAGACAAATTTCCTTTAAATAAACAGCTTAATATTTACTTATCTTATAAAAGCTGACATTTTTAAGAATAGTATTTACGAAATAAAACGCAGCTTCTTTCATATTTTCAAGACAATACAAATAGATATGGTTCAAATTTTTTTTCATGAGCAATTTCGTATTTTTTCAATCAAGTGACGCTGATAAATAGTATTTACGAAAGGTAGATAAAAGGTGAAGATGAATTGATTTACACTCTACTGTGATCTAGACTAGGGATGTTTAACTTTTATACCTAAATCTCCCTGCACAATTAATATTTAGAAGTATATATTCGCTTCGAACTCACAAAATTGGTTTGTTACAGAGAGAGAAAAAAATATATCACATTTTCACTCGCATTAATGTTTTCAGTTATTCTTAGAAATCCGTCAAAATATAGCAAGAAATTTGGGTTTTATTGAATTATTATCTTTCATACATTTTGAAGAAATGTTATGAACTCCCTACGTAGACAAACGTACTTTCTCTTCTAGAAGCAATTTGGAATCTCAAATATTGACTATTGCGTTTTTTTTCTAGATATTATTATTAAAATATTGTGCTTTTGGAAACTTGTTTTACGAACATAACGATAATAAATATTTGATACTTGTTTAATATTAATACAATTTTTTCAATGATTAATAATAATAATAATAATGACAAAAATTAGAATGAAATATATTTACGGCGCTGAAGTAATTTAATGTAAATCAATTGCTCAACATTAATCATTAGTCAAGTAAATCATTGATGCGCTCAAGTTTAATTCGTTCAATAAGAGTTAATTTCTCTCTGAAATCCGTAATCAGAACAAATACGAGTATTCCAGCACTCAAAGCAGCTTTCCCAGTGAGACAATGAGGCAGGGAAAAGGGGCGGGGGCGGGGAAGGGGCAGAGATCTATACGGGTCTGAGTCAGCGCCATCGACTGGCGCCAAGCGTAGCCCCTCAACAGCCGTGTGACGTCACACGTCGCCGGCTGCTTCTAATTACATGATGGTGCGGGATACCCTCGGTAGACAATCGTCCCCACCATCACCCTTGCCACGGCATTGTCCGTCTGCCCTGCCCTGCCCTGCCCTGTCCTGTGCCGCCGCCGTCTGCGGTCGCAGCTTGTGGGTGACCGCGGTTTTACTCTTACATTGCATTTAATATAAGCTTTTAAAAATTCCATTAAGGCAAGAATTAAATGAAAAATAGGGCCGTTTTAGAAATTAACTTGAGTTTAGGACATTAAAAAATAACAATTCAATAAATCCTTGCTCAAACAAATTACGTTTTATTTAGCTACCAAATTTAATCACAAGCCTTTAATTGTAGTATGTACAGAAACCAATATTTTCACATTTGTAGTTTTTTTTAAGTGACTGCTCAATTTCTTAATTTTTATATTGGGATTATAGGTCTCAGGTCACCATATAAAGTGTAGTTTTTGTATTGAAGCTCTGAGAAAGGCTTAACAAATGTCAAAACAGTGATGATTAAACGAGTTGTTTAACTCAAACTCAACATAATTCCTAGTATAATTTAAGAAACAGGTCGAGAGAGAGAGAGAGAGAGAGAGAGAGAGAGAGAGAGAGAGAGAGAGAGAGAGAGAGAGCACATCTGGATGAAAATGCAGATAGTAAATCATAGATAATACCGTAACCTAGAGCATAGAAATACCGTAACCTTAAAGATAGGGAGCCCCAACTTTCTAGAATTCGATCTAGAATCAACTCTTTTCATGGTACTTTAACATTATGCTAAATAGTCGCATATTGATCCACCCTTCTAGAGGAATGGGGGGAGGCAGTGTGTTGATGTTCAATTAAAGATGTTTACAAATATTTATTTGATCATAAAACTTTTATTGTTCGTCTTGTGTCACGTTTAGTATACACTTTACGGTGGTAGGGAGTTTGGTGGAAGATCTCAAACATCGAATTTAACGTTAACAGCTTCTATTACAAGATCTCTATATTCTTTTCCTTACAACAAAAATCTCTCTTTATTTAATTCGACACTTATTGATCCCTTTTAATCTATTTGTCGCAAGCATTCTCAATCTAAAAACATCCACATTGAACAATTTGCTGATGATAGAACGTTCTATTACTTCAGTTAGCCATTCAATGAGAGAAGAGAGTCTAACCACGCCGTATACATTAACCTAATTGATAGTTGGACATAGAAATACAAAATACATCTAAATCCAACCGAAACAACCGCCAAAATCTTGACACTTACAGCGCACACATACCTCAGACCTCTAATTCTATGCAACACAATTAACTGACCTCCAATTAACCAATCGTCTACGACTAAACATAAATACCAAAATCAACTGGAAGCAACCTATAGAAGCCAAATTTACTCGTCAGAATAAAGCTAATTCAACGAAAACAAACCGGTAGCGGTAGCTCAGTGCATCAACTGATGTCATTGCAGCGCCTCTAACCGGGAGGTCCTAGGTTCGAGTCCTGACGGCGGCAGGATTAACGACATTAACTTTTCAGCTAGGTCGAATTCAGCTGCTGTCTGGAGAAGAATTCTAGCGGCCGGCTGCTTTGATCGGTAGTTTTCCGTGGTTTCTCCGATCAACACCAGGCGAATGCCGGAGCAGTACCTTACCAAACGGGCCACGGACCGCGCGCGATCTGTCCTTCCTCTTCCTTGTCCTATCCTCTCCCCTTACACACACACACACACTAACATGCAGTACACTACCACATCTTTCCGGGAGACCGGTCGGGAGCTTAGAGCTTGTCCCGGCTGGGGCGGTGCCCCGCTGGTGGGAGAGTCCAGGTTAGGGGGAAGCCCCACTAGCCGACGGTAGGTCGGCGCCGGATCTCGCCATCCAGCGGGGGAAGATCACCGCCATCTCCCGAGAAAAAACATGCACTACACTAACGGGACTAATGGCCGAAGTAGTTGACGCGCCCGGAAACACGAAAAAATGAATCAATCAATCAATCAACGAAAACAATTAGAGAAATTCACCCCTGTACCATACAATTCAGCTTTAACTACACAAAGTAATAAGACCTTACACGCCTGCCAACAGGCACCTGCCCAATCTGGTTAAATTCAGCAATACTAACCAAAGCAAACTGTCAGAGGTTCAAATCTAAATTATCATAGGTAATACCAGGAGTGCTTTGGAAAGTATTGATGAACCCCCACTCGCGAAACAGGATTTATCTGAGAATTTCCAAAGCACGAGAGATATTGAATAGAACTATTCTACACATGAAATTACGCCCAACAGTTCCAAAATGCACCAAATATTAAAAATAACTGAAAGCTATGTTAACATCAAAGAGGTTATGTTATAGGATAAACGCGGTTTATTGGACATCGACAGAGCGATCGATGTATGCCGCCTCCTGAGATAGATGAGTCGCAATGTATGATTGGTCAGCAGGCAGAAGCGGTAAGAAAAATCGGATAGAAAAAGCGATAAACGTTTTGTGAAACACCGCCCTTATTGGGGTATTTTGTATGAATAGTTAAACACTATTGGTTTTAATTTCACGAATGGAATCTGAATGGAGTCAGAATAATTTCAATTGCTTCTTGGTATTGTGACCATCCGTTTTCTCACCAATTAGGCAAAACGTGTCACAACCTTCGCCTGTGTCCAGAGGGGTATTTAAACGAGTTTGAACACGTGCCCAAAAACAAAAGATGTAGTGCAGAAATGTAACGGGAGAGTACGCTAATGTAGCAGGAAGGAAGGACGTCGGCATAATGCAGTGCAACAGTATTTTGGAAGCGAATCCTCGACCGGAGCAGACGTATGGCCAGATCGCACTATGGGAGAGTACCATTCCGAGCATTCGTTTCCAAATAGCGCCGGAAAAACTCTTGGGGGATGACAATAGAAAAGGTAAACTGTTTATTTTAAATGCAATACGACTAATTGTGAATATAATCAAGAAGTAGTATTTGCATAAATTATTGAGAGCAAAGAAGTGAGGAGCTCGACGAGTTTTACAGACGATAGATAATACTCGAATGTCTCTTTATCTTTTCCAGTTTTTTATCTCTTTGTCTTGACGTTCTGTTCCGTTACTACGTTGCTATTACGTGAAATTTCATTGCATCTGGGTAAAATTCTTGGACGAATCCCTACACAAGCCAGCGCGCGACGAACCGGCTACACATTTTATAACGGACACGAGCCGGCCCTTAAAGGTCAAAAGACAGCGCGGAGCTGCTGGGAGACGATGTGAGGCCGTGTCAACCAGACGACCTCGTAGAAAAATATATATTGTCAAGTACTAACGTTCCAGATGGAATAATTTTATTTTGGACTTTTGATCAGAGTTTCTATAGGTCAGGAAAATTTGATATCGCGTGTGGAGAGTTTTTTAAAAACTTGTTCTGAATCAAGAATCAATCATTCTTAAATTTTAATTTTTGAAAAATTAGACCAAAGCATTTAATTTGTGTAAAGTAAAACAAGAAGTTCATAAGTGTATTTGGAAATCAATGTAAATGTGGTGAGAGGGAAGTAACTAGTACACAAGGATTTGTTTGGAACTTTTTTTGTTGTCAAATGTTATAAAGAATAGATGATTGTATAAGATTGTTTATTTTCAGGGTGTTTATTCTTTTTATGTATATGTGTATTCATTTATGTATTTAATGTATGTGCGGGATTGGAGATTATAGTATTCTGTTAAAAGTGATTCAAATTTGAGTTATTTCGTGAACATCCGAGAGGAGAGTATCCATGATCCTGTTCCCTGTTTTTATATAATCAACTGTCATCCGACAGCTGGCATTTCACCAGGTGAATAACTTCACCTCCACCTGAAACGATGGTTAAGGTTTTAGTATATAACGAATAAACAATTACACAAAGAATTCAACTTAAAGGCCATGGCGTGATGCGTCATTCGAGGGTCACAGCCAATTATAATTAAAAAGAAATGTTATCAAAATATCTTTCAGCGACAGCAATGGAGATCAATATTATCCGTGTATTAAATATAGCGAGAAATTAATCCGGAAAAATGTCTAGTATGAAACATCAAAATATGTACATAAATATGTAACGAAAACCATGAGAATATGTAATAAATATGTGAAATCTGATATAATATGTGATATTGAAGTTCATTAGTTATAAAACAAATTTACCGAATACAAAATTACATAAATCGAAAATATACTAAACAAATTTTAAAAATAATACAAACGTTTTAAAATCATTTGGAGAGCACAAGTTGATGAACATTTTGCACCATATACTCGCAACTTTCCTGTCAATGATAAAAGCTTCATCTATTGCCATTCAGGACGGTAGTTCAATAGCCAGACTATACCCAATAGAAGTCCCCGTACAAATTGGCGATACCTACGACCAGCATTGTGGCACTGCATTGTGAAGCTCAATGCACAAGCACATATGTGCATGCACATATGCACAATGCACATAAACACTGCATTGTGCAGCATTCACATCAAAGTGTTACACGTCGGCGATCGCCAAAGTTTAAGGTTAAAGATCACAAAACCCGGTGTCAGTGACACAACTAAAGGTGAAAATGATCTCGGAGGCTAACGCGCACATTCGCCTTTGAGATTGCTGAAACACTCGCGCCGGACTGTAAGAACATTCGACCGTCTTTCTATAGCACATCTCGCTTCCAAAGCACTCAGCATTAATGTAGGAAAAAATTCTGAATATTTTTGTTGAAAATGCTTTTCATGAAAAATATGTATAAGATAGAAGAAAATTGAAGAAAAATGTTGTGAAAATACGCAAATTTGTGAAAAATGTGGTATAGTACTAAATATTTATAAAAATTGTTATTGGGTTAGGATGACGACGATTCGCCAAGATTAGTTTTGAGAAAGGTAAGTAGAATGACAAAAATATATAAATTACATTAAAATCCTACCTCCAGTGATAGAAAAAGAGGGAAAAAGAGTGTGAATCATTTAGTAATGAATTGATTATGGAGACGTGAGGAATTTCCGTGAATAAAATTAAAATTAGAAAATTACAGTTAGACCCAATGTCACGGAGTAAAGAGTGTGAGACGCAGATAGATGACTATCCAATCAAGAATCGTATATATTGAACAAGGGGAGTGGCGCAAACGTTACGAAGAAGGAAAGATTTTGAGACGAATGCTCTGCATCAAAAAGACAAGTGAGCAGCGCGGTTTACGAACTGCCAGAGCATAATAGCTCCAACTGTGGTCGCGGTCGGATGGTTAGAACGCGGTAGTGAGAATAAGTTTAGAATTTGATTGCGAGCAGACGGGAGTGATAAATGTACGAGTAAACATATGTGCGAAGATATTCCACGTGTAATTGTTAAGATTTGTAATTGGAAAGAATTTTAGAATTGCGATGAAGGGACAAAAACTTGTACTGAACGAGACAGACATCACTGAGGACCGGAGAGAACGGCATAATATCATACAAGAATGCGGAGGAACGAACAGGGAAGTGAGAAATAAATATTATTATTATTATTATTATTATTATTATTATTATTATTAATAATAATAATAATAATAATAATAATAATAATAATAATAATAATAATAATAATAATATCATTATCATTATCATTATATGTAGGAAGACCAAGTCTTGTCGTTAGACAAGTTTATATAAAATAAAGAATAGTAAGGTAGCAAGGCCATGTACGTATGGGGAAATCAGTGTGTATGCTTTGTAAATACAGAGTAAATGATGTATTATGGCTATTGCTGCTGGGAATACTGCTGACTGGGAAGAAGTTTTTGTTATACTTTTGTTGCATTTGTTGTTTTTTAAAGTCATATAAAGAGAATTTGAATTATAAATGTTTTCTACAGAACGAACCTTTATTGATTTCGTCAAGCTTCCCAGAATTCCTGTATGTCAAATATTCTCGTGCTCTTTTTCACAAACGACATGTGCATTTGTGTTACATACACATACTAACTATATTATCATTCTTTTTAAATTACACTAGGCTTGACAAGGAAAGCGAGGAGTACACAATATCAAGATCGTATCTCGTGTATTTACAAGCAATGGAAATTTATACCAAGCGTTACTACTTGTCCGATACAAATGTCTTTGCTCCTTATAAGGACGAATGAATCACAACTTAATTCCATTCGTCTCCCCCCTCCAAAGCACTCTTACATAACTGCAATGGTTTATTTCTCAAACGTTTTTAAAGGGTCGGGTGACTCCATTGACTTCGGTAACTTCAATAATTAAGTCGCTACCTGCATTCCTTTTCCGGAGAAACAGATGAGAATGAGCGATAAAAGAGGTACAACACTGACACCTGGGGTAAAGTCGCATCCGGGGGAGGTTAATTTCTTTCTTCCGCCCGCAGCTCTTCGCCAATTACGGAGTTAATGATCAGCATTGACTTGGATGCCGTGAGTCTGCTGGAGGGATTGCGGGTATCTTCAGATACCCACGGATTCGCATCCACAAAAATTATACTAGAGTAGTTATTTATGGTACGAGTGATAAGTTTCCTCCAAGGTCTCCCGGATTATGTAGTAGTGTAGTGCATTTTAGTGTAAGTGTGTGTGTGTGTGTGTGTGTGTGTGCGTGCGCGTGTGCGTGCGTGCGTGTGTGTGTGTGTGTAAGTGGAGAGGACAAGGAAGAGGAAGGACAGATCGCTTGCGGTCCGTGACCCGTTTGATAGGGTACTGCTCCAGCATTCGCCTGGTGTTGATCGGAGAAACCACGGAAAACTACTGATCAGAGCAGCCGGCTGCTAGAATTCTCATCCAGACAGCGACTGAACTCGACCTAGCTGAAAAGCTAGTGTCGAAAATCCTGCCGCCGTCAGGACTCGAATCTAGGACCTCCCTGACAGAGGCGCTGCAGTGACATAAGTTGATGGACTGAGTCACTGCTCCCGGTCTGAGATAAGTGAGAAATGTCTATGAGAGTACTTGATTCTCTACATCCAGAACAATGGTTCAAGCAATATGGGGAAAATGTGTATTGGTACAGTGGCGGCGCGTGCGCAAATGTTCAAGATAGGCCAAACAGATTATTGATCATGCCCCACCTCAACTTTTTTGTTGTAATTTTATTCAATTTATTGAAAACAATAGTCTTACTGATATCATTACATTACAAAGCATTGTTTACATGAAGCATGCGCAGACGTGATTTCAAGATATTCATATTCTAAAAAAAAGGTGTTGTGGGATTGTGTTACTCATAATAACTCAGTAATCGGATTTTTTCCCGGGCGTTTAAGATACCTGAATTACATTTGTGATCTTTTGACTTTTCATGTTTTTATACAGCTTTTGATAAATTGTTCATGTCAAAATATCCATCTCTATTCCAAGTGCTCTACTTAATTGACAATTAAAGACATGGCCAGCGCTACAGCTAGCTTTAACTTCACCACCTGTTAGCAATTTGTGTGAATTTCAATCTTCATTACTGTCATAGGAAGGCGCTGAAAAATGTAAACTTTTTCAATTTTCGAAAAACCAGGGATTTCTCATTGTAAATAAGACCTGCGCCATTTTCTTAAACGTCCTTCACGGTTTCCAACAACCAAATTTAATCAAGAAATGTACGCCTATTTTTTAAATTAAAATACAATTTACAATATTATATTGTATTTTAATTTCCTTCATATAAAGTATCCTCCAAAATTAATAAATCGGTTTCAATTTCAAAAGACCACGACATCAGCCCCATTGATGGGAAATATCATTTTTGGTGAAAATCCTGCTTGCGATTTAGCCGCTAACTTTGTTCACGGACGGACGTTTGGCCGCCAATAAATTTTTCGGTATCAAGGACCCATAAAACACGGAAATACGTCTCGTGCCACGATGATGAAATGTTCATTGTATATTTCCATGAATAATACTTATACCTTATTAAAATTGTAAGTCATTTAATTATTATTATTATTATTATTATTATTATTATTATTATTATTATTATTATTATTATTATATGTATTATACAAGTACGAATTGATCAGGGTAGGCAGTGCCTTCCACCACTGTATTGGCACTGACCTAGACTACAGATGTTCGGGAAGCTGAGGATGTCCTTCATTGGAAATGTTCCCAGCGTAAGTTCCGGCAGAGGTTTGGGAAGGAAATTAAGGTGACGATAGATGGCAACTAGGAAAAGGATGGGGCAAAAACGAAAAGTAACCCAGCCTGAAGGTAATTGGAAGCTAACTTAAACTCCGATATAAATGTAGTGTCTCTTCATATTTCCTAAAGGTATGAAAGATATGTGTGTGGTAATGTAAAAACAAAAGAAGTTAACGAAATTGGCTTATCCAATTACTGGAAATTTATTCTAAATTGATTTAGGGGTATAATATCAAATATATAAAACAAGAACATTTGTATAATTTCATAATGTGCTCTTAAATAACTGTATTCATTTAATGCATAGGTATTGTAGTGTACGATATGCATTGTGAATGGGGTGTTATTCGACGTTCTTTTTCCTCTTCTTCTCCTTTTTTTGTATTTACATTGTAGGTTGAATTTCAATATTTTAGCTGTCCTTGTAAGCCATTCATTTGTTTTTGTTTGCTTATTTGCATTGTAAATTGAACTTTTTTGTCTGTTCATTTGTTCTTGTTAGATTGTATTTATATTGAAGATTGAGTTTTTAGGTTTTTGTATTTTTCTTTTTTATTACACACTTTTATCTCGTATTTTTTTCACTATATTATAAAAGTCAATATTAATTAAGGGATTTCAAGTTCGCAAACAGATTTTTAATCTCTGCGAAATACAATGTTATTAACAAGCTTATATCTATTATTGTGAATTGTGCAAAATTGTTTGTCATGTATAATACACCTGAATATGAATTTAATTTAAAATTCAACAGCTCGAAGGAGAGGGGGACACTGTCAACCAATCGAGAGCTTCAACACCAAAAATTAAAGTCGTAACGAAGTTCCTGATTGGGACCCAGTGCCTCACTCCCCTCCAGTCCATCCAGGTCCTCACTGTGAAGGGACTACATTTAAATAGAAGTACACAAGAGAAAGTCTGTCATTCTGTAGCACCAATAGTTTCAATATTTCTAACTATTCGATTTTGTCTTGCAGGGATTTTAAAAATTACGCATTAAGTAATGTTTAATTTGTCACTCTCGCCACACTGTCCCTGACAATTAGGGCATTGTTGCATGTAAAATTGTCAGAATATATTTCTTACTTTAGTAAAAACTCGTCAAAATTTGATTGGGTCGCTGAACTTTTCATTTAAGAACACTCATTATATTCGCTGTAAAATAACTCGCGAACTATATTCTATATTCAATTTCACACGATGGCCTCTGCGTTTGATCCTTGCATACTGCCCCGTGCTAAATGACAAAACGAGAACAACTGCGTTCATTATATCGATTGCAACTCTCACATCAAAGTTATGTAATGAACAAATGACTGCAGATAAGCGTTTGTTCTGTTAATTTATTAAATTAGTAATATTGAGTGTTTACAGTATACTTGTTAATAAGAGTCAACGATAAAACATTGGGATCTCTCATGTAAAGCAAAATCACGAAACTAAGTGGAGAAGAAAGCTGGAATGACTTTCTAACGAAAACCCTTCGTGGTTTAAGTATATAAACAATAACGTTATTCAGAAATTTTCCAAAAGGCGAAATTTTCTGTTAACATAAATTGAATTAAATATTAGACCTTCTAAATTTATACTTATAGTACGTTAACATTAAATTGAACGTGCTTTCTAGAATATATGTATATTTTAAATTTTTAAATAAAAAAATAAAATACAGATTCTAACCTACAGTCTTCAATGCAAATTAAAAAAATATTTCTAGTCCTCAATTAACATAAGAGGCACATGTTCGTACACCTTTAGGAAACAACGTATGAAGTATTGAACATTAGGTAGGTAATCTTGCACCATTTCTAATCACCGAGCGGCCTGTGGAAAATTATATGGTACTATAATTTTAGCAAATATAATCATCAGGTTGTATGAGAGATAAAAGTATTATCTTGGTATGCGAGTTACAAAACACAGAGACCTTCAATTTGTGTTTCATGGCCAAGGTTTCCTTTTTTAGTTTCTTCGAGATAATCTGTGGATTTAAAAACCCATCAGGAAAGAGGTTGGCGTTGAAGTGAAATGTACTTACAAATGAACAAAACTAGAAGATCAAACTATAAAGCCTTTGAAGTTCAAAGTCATAATGTGAAGTCATGACGGATATGAGTGTAATTTTGTAATTAAATGGTGGTAAAGTGTGAATATACTCTATGTAAGAAAGTTTTTTTGTAAAAATGTTACGCAATCTCATAGGAGAATGAGACCTTTAAAAAAGATTCTTTCTGCACGGAATCTTCGTCCACCAAATAGAACATTTTGTTTTTATGATCGTATTCTAGAATTGTAACAAAACATCGAATAAAAAAACTTCTAACTTAAGTAACTTACCTCTTCGAAAACAAAAGATATTGTATAGAAAATATACTTTTCAATATTAATGTAGGAAAACTAGTTCTTACCTTCAATGTGCATTGATTGGAAAGTGTTAAGTTGCGTCACGCCTATGACAAAGTAGACACTGTACTGCAAAGCCACATAAAACAGTAATTGTTGAGTAATGCAAAGTAAGCGAAAAGCAACGACATGAATCAAAATGGTTTCCAGATTTTAATGGATCTCCCATTTTAGAACAAATACCTATTTAGTTCCTTTAGAAGGTTGTGGAAAATAATTGTTTACGAATCATGAAATAATAGAACTCCTGAAAACATTGTATAAAACTAGCTGAAATAAGTAAGTTTTGAAGAATTATCGTATTTTAATTCATTTTTACTTTCTCGCCTTACCAAGTCTCTTAAAGTTGTTGTACCGAAACGCAAATACTTTCCCAAACTTCCGGAAATGCGAATATTATGATAAGCAATCCGACAGTGCACCGAAATCTCTCATCCAACGCACTGAACATAAGGAGTTCTACATGTCAATATAAATTGTATGTTTCATGCTCCTCTATCACCATGTACATCTTAGCCAATTGCACCTGCGCTGTTGATAGGATGAAAATGAAAAGTATGAAAGAGTGAACGAATAAAATGAAAGTGATTAAAATAATATGCTTGTAGCCACTCTCGTAAATGTAAAAATACTTGACTTTCCTGAATATTAAAAATACTCTCTCATTTTGAAAAATACTCCTGAATATTCAAAATACTCTAATCATTTTGTAATCCAGTTGTGATTAATCAATGCAATCAACATAACTTTTAATTTTTAATATTTTAAATGCCTGGTTTAATCATTTTTAATCTATGTTAAGTGTCTAAAACGTCACTTTTCACGCCTACTAGTGCCCAATTTCATAAATTTGTTACATATTTTAGGTGCCTAAATAATCACTTTTTTTAGTCTAAAATTCCTGAATTTAGTTATATGCTAGTAATTTTCCATTAATTCGTGCTAAAAACGTTTCCAACTTGTACGAAAGTGTCTTTGGCGTACACAGTGTAAAATGCCGGACTCATCTCCTCAGTCGACTCTTCCGTCAACATTTCATTCGTTCGCTAAGGATACATTTTCAGTACTAGTTACGATGGATATATCAAGCTGTTGGATTTAATACCGATGTAATCGACGCTTCTTCGATTCGTTGAAGTGAACTCAGCTCGCAAACTTTTGGTGAGGACTGTTGTTTCCCAAGAAATCTCTGTCTTTAGTTATCCCGAAATCGCCCCAAATCGATCATGGTGGTGATTACCTTGGTTAACATAATAATGGTACCTTAGTTAACATAATCACAGCGGCTGACATTACACTTTCTCAGCGAAGAAATCGAAAAAACTATTCAGGAATTCTGTGGAGAAAATTTCTTGCATCTCGAAAATATTATTTCAAGGAAATACCATTAAAATGATATTAAAAATCCATGAATCAGCGAAAAATGCACAAAAATGACGGAAAAGAGTAAAAAATGACTTATTAGTCGAAATGGACGAAAAATGCAAACAAATTACCTAATAGAAACGGTACATTTCCTTTTGTCATTACAGAAAATTAATTTATACACAAACGGCATTATTAAAAAATGAAAAGAAAAAAAATTACATTTCATTAAAATCCACCCCCTAGTTATGAACATAACAAGACGTGTCTTCGCCTGTCAGGAAGTGTTAATGTTTTGAGATTTCATTTATCTGTCATGTAGGAGATGCCATAACCGTAGTAATGTGTGGCAACAGCGCACCAAAGGGTTGTCCAACTGGCGGCCCGCGATGCCGTTTATTGTTGCCCGCGAAAGATGATTAGTATGGGGGTGGATTTTAATGAAATGTAAATTTTCCTTTTCATTTTATAACAATTCCGTTTAGTATAGAAATTCATTTTATGTTATGACAAAAGGAAATGACCCATTTTTATGTCATTTTTTGCATTTTTTATCGATTTCGGCTAACAAGTCATTTTTTAACTTTTCCTTTATTTTTTATTGCATTTTCGCTTATTTTATCGATTTTAATGTCATTTTAATGGTACTTGCTTCAAATAATAATTACGATATGCAAGAAATGTTCTCCACAGAATCCCTGAGCACCCTATACCTGATAGCCAATTCGATTTCTTCGCTCAAAAGTTGTAATGTAAGCTATTGTCAGTATGTAATCTAAGGTTCCTGTGACACCTGTCAGAGCTATTTGCTGTTCAGGTTTTTCTAAAGACAGAGATGTTCTGGTAAAGAACAGTCCAAATCAAAAGTTTCAAAGCTAAGTTCACTTTAACGATTAGAAGAAGCCTCGATCACATCAGTAACGTGAGTTGCTCATCCGAATTGGTATTGAACACATTTTTTACGTCATTTTTCTTTGGTTTTAGGTCATTTTTAAAACATTTTAAGAGCATTTTATTGATCATTTTTGGCGAGGTTTTAGGTCATCAAAATCCGTCCTCTAATTATTAGTCAAAAGTGAAAGTTCCTTATATCCATGTCATTGCGCACCTGACGCACGGGTCCTGTCGGGGACAACAGCCCCTTATTGTAAAAAATAATTGTTTATATTGAATTTTTTTCTATTCAATTGAGAAATTCAAAGTAATCCCAGTGTGTTTCCCTGCATTATGCATGGTATGACGTGATATCACACATTATTTCATCCCCCCCCGAATGAGAGCTACCGGGCAAACTGCTGTTACCAAGAATACGGGGAAGTTGGAGGATCGCCAGAGAACTGTAAATATACGGCCCGCAACCATATAAAAAGTTGCAATTGTGGCCCTTGAGATCTTTCAAGATGGACACTCCTGGCTTGTACGCTGTCGGTACTGTAGGGCAGTAATGGAGAGACGGCAGGTCAGCGCGCGTGGTAGCGATGGGGGTGCGGGCGGCGATGACCAAAAATTCGAAACGAAAATTCACATTCATTGAAATTATTCCATTCATTCGGTCAATTAATCCATCCGACATGACCTATAGAGGCATAGACACCTCTCCTATAGGACGTTTGACCAATCATGAAATCTCCCCACGCTAAATAGTTCGACATTAATCTATCATCTCCCATCAATTCCACATCACGCAGGCGGCCAGTGGCGTAGCTAAGGGGAGCAGGGGGGGGGGCGGTGCTCCCCGATAACACCATTTCAGGGGTGACACCAATTATAAAATTGTATACCTCGAATTACATAATTTTAATGATTTATTTAAAAATTATATATAAATTGTTATACAATTAAATCATATATTCTAAAAAAAAACAAGAAAAATAATGTAAAGTAAAAAGCGAAACTATAAGCAGTTAGCCGCAATTCTTCAGTAGTCCAAGAGTCTCGATTTCGGTGATTACTTTATCTTATCTCATTGTTAATATTGATAAAATAATCTAATATACTTGTATTTTTATTAAATAATGTATAAACTATTTAGATATGCATGTTTTTATATTTTATTTAGGGGGGTGACACTATTTGTCTTGGCCCTGGTATATTTATTTTATGATATATATATATATATATATATATATATATATATATATATATATATATATATATATATATATATAATTTGGGGGGGGTGACACCAACTTAAGCTAGACCACTGCAGGCGGCTATAACCACAGACCTGCTCTATGAGAACAGGCTCCATATAGGGCAGTAATGGAGAGGGGGCGGCTCGGCGAGCGTGGAAGCGACGGTGGCGTGGGCGGGGGAGGGGGGCGGTCGGCGGGTTCGCGTCCGCTGCCGCGGGTGGGTGGACCCTGACCTTGTGCGCGGGCGTTGCGCAAGCGACCCGGCCCGGCCCGGCCCGGCCCGCCCGTTTCCGGTCGCGAATCCCGCCGCGGCGGCGGCGGCGGCCGGCCGTGACGGACCGCCTCACGTGCGCTAACTCACCATATGGTGCGGTTTGCACGCCCGCGGTGCGGAATGTCAATGGCATGCTACACTTATTTGGTGAAACTGGAGATTTGCGAGGCGAAAGCGGAAGGTAGGATCTATAGGAGATTTAACCTCTGGAAGTACATCTGATAACACTCTACGGACATGGTAGTATTTAAATACCGTTAGAATAGATCAAAGAACCAAATTTTAAAGAAATGATATTGTCAAAGTAGAATGATTTAGTTTTACAACATAATTACATCGAGATTGCTGTACCCTAACAAACGGGCCACGGACCGCGCGCGATCTGTCCTTCCCATTCCTTGTCCTATTCTCTCCCCTTACACACACACACACACACTTACACTAATATGCACTACACTACCACATATTCCGGGAGACCGGTCGGGAGCTTAGAACTTGTCCCGACTGGGGCGGTGCCCCGCTGGTGGGAGAGTCCTGGTTAGGGGGAAACCCCACTAGCCGACGGTAGCTCGGCGCCGGATCTCGCCATCCAGAGGGGGAAGATCACAGTTACCTCCCGAGAAAAAAAACATTCACTACACTAACGGGACTAATGACCAGGGCAGTTGACGCGCCCGAAAACACGAAAAAATCAATCAGTCAATCAATCTAGATAGCAAGCAAGTTATATTTACAAGAAATGAAGTTGCAATGTCAGATATTATAATTTCAAAAATTGCCATCATGAAAAATCTTGCCCTATGTTTTTGTCAACTATATAAATATAACAATTCTAGTAACTGCTCTTATGAACTAGAATTAAATTATATTAATTATTTAAGACTAATTTACACAGCTGAGTAGTATTGGAAGTTCCGATAGTTAAGGCAACGTCTAACCAACCGAGAGGGCTGTTGACAGTGATGTCGAAAGTTGCATCCCGAACGTGTGTCAGATGATATTGTAGAATATATGCAAGTTTGTGGAATTTGTTAAGGTCGAGTTCGTAAGTCGATTGTTCTGATCGGGGGTTCCCTTGAAGTCCCTGATCTCTTCCAGACGAATTCTGGGACAACCCCCTTTACAACGCGTGGGACTCCGTGGCGACGGTAGCCTACGTCCAATAAACTTCTTTTTGTCACCATCATACGCCAGCAGGCAAGAGATCTTCACAATTTCAGAAATACAAATAGACTTATTTATAGAAAAATACATGTAAGCTTCCATAGAATAAACTCACCACGTTCTCCTCCTACATGTGGAAAGGAGAGATCAGGAGATACTATGATATACGAATACTTGTGAATTATTTGCAGAACCCATTTTAATGAGCAGTTTCACAGAGATTTTGCTCCAATTTCTTTAAAGGTGTTATTTTTCTTTCGTCAAAAATCAATTAAAAACTGTATAACGTATGTTACAAGAGTAAGAGAAGTGAAAAGACATTTATTTTTGCCGTATTGCCTTTTTTCAGGCAATGCTTTGATAAACACGAGTCAACTCATTAGTGTGCACAGTACTTATAAGATTCGCATTACGCGGTATTAAACGTACGTCTGGAATTTATTTCTCTGACTCCATCAATGGAATTTCAACAGGTAAAATTGGAAGCCAAGTGATAGACTCCTCCACCCATAAAGATAACTAGAGAATGAAGCACATAATAAGAAAGAATAGCGCTTCCAAGGGAAGACACATGCCGGGAGATCGGTCGGGTGCTTAGAGCTTGTCCCGGCTGTGATGCCCCGCTGGTGGCGATACCTGGTTAGGGAAAACCCTGCTAGTCGACAGTAGGTCGGCCCCGGATCTCGCCATCCAGCCACACCGAGGGAACACCGCCACCTCCCGTGGGGAAACATGCACTACGCTAACGGGATTAGTGACCTCAGTAGTTGACACGCCCGGAATCACTAAACAACCAATGCAAGGAAAAAATGGAACATCTTACAGCAATTCTACATCCTAGAACAGAAGTAGCAGGAGAGATGTGCAGGAGCGAAACAGTGCATAATGAATGACTTTCCAAGGCTACGTATATCTGGATTTCTGTATGTATTTTATAGAGTTAATGCCAAATATTTATTCAAGCAACTTCATTACTGCTGACCCCGCCCTATGCCAGGAAACGCAAATCTGCCCGTTGTACGTGAAGCAAGGTCTTTGTTATTAAGCGAATCATCGAGGTCGAACTGGGAACCTCCAGTTATTCATTCCTCGGTGCTCCCAGACGGTACCCAATACTTTACGTTTCCGCGTACTTCTTTTGAGGATGAGTAATGCAGAATGCAGTTTTGAGCTCTTGATTCAGACATAGAACATACTTCTTTTGTACTACGCTCTTCAAGCTGAGACACTCCTAATGGCATTCATCAGACTTCTTCTCATTGTAGGAACATTATTCAGTGTGTTAGGCACCGAAAAAATTTCTGTGAACTCACAAAACTTAAATAATGTTCTTCACAACTATTTTTGAACGATATTGTTGGGTAATAAGTGTTTTGACAGTTGGTTCTATTTTCTCTGGATGAAATAATTGAAGTCAGCTTTGTTAACTTAGATTTATTAAGAGAGCCAGCTTTCGATGACTTTGCCGTCATCAGTCTAAAAATGTCCACATAAAAACAAAATTTAAAAAAGTTATAAACAATAAGATAATACAATTAAGACATAAAATGAAATTAACATAAGCCCATTTAAAAAATGGTTTTCCAATAAAAAGGAAGTTTAAACGAGTTATGAAATTAAAATAGATACGTTTTTAAAAACAATAACAAATGAAATTTCAAAACGTAAAATAAAATAAGTCGATCCGCTTACATCGCTATAAGTGACGAAAGTCAGAAGACTTAAAATGTGATTCTGAGGCTGCAGGTCAGAGATGCTCTTGTGTCTCTCAGGGGGCGGGGAAACCACTTTTTGGGGGAGGGGGATAAGCAGTGGGGAGTCAGGGAAACTTGATTGTTGAGCGGAGCTTCAGAATTTTCTTCTTATTGTTTAATCCAAGGAGAAATCTAAAGCATACTTGTTCCAAAATTTGTTGTATTTCAAGAATTCTTATGTCTGAGACTGTCCTTCAATTGAATTGTTGTGCTACTTCATTCACATAGAGGAGAAATTGCTGGTATCTTGTTTTATTTTCTGCTCTTGTTCTTTTAAAGGAATTGATATTCTGTTAAAATTTGTGTTTATCAGTATTCGGGTGATCACCGATTTCTTCTTTGCTCCTTTTTGAATGGGATCTGTTGAATGTGTTACATATCGCAATTGAGAATTATGCTGAAAGAGCTTGTGTACAGAACGTGTTACGTGACTATTTCCTCGGCATGACGTCACAGAAGCCAAAAAACTGTCATTAATATAGCATTAAACTTCACTCAAGAAAATGTGACTCATATACACTAAAATAGTGAGGTATGTTGATGTTTCAGTACTACTTTTTCTAACACTTCCTTCAAACGATCTCTTTATCAGTAGAAAATAAGTAATAGTTTGCTCGACTAATACTGTTACTAAAAAATCTGAAGATGTTTGGTGTTTGCTGTTCAGATGAAATCAGATGGGATGCCAGAAAGGGTCCTTTAAGTATGAATAAATGTCTGAAATAGAGCATCGCCAATGCTTCTTACGATGAGATAATTCGATAAAAACTTATTTTGTTGTTTTTTTAAGCGACTCCACACATGAGGTATTCGTCGAGTAAGCAAGCGACTGCTCACTGAATCCTGAGTACTATGGAAAAGTTGCTTGCTATTTGCTGGGCGATGAATATTTGGTACTCACGCTACCCAATGCATGTCAGGCCCGTAAAGTTAGCATAGCAAAGTTTTTAAAAAAAATATTGAAATTAGAATAAATTTTGTTCCTTATTTGTTGCTAATTTGTTACGCAAATATACAATTTGTCGTTCTTTATTTGACTTTGCCATTAAAGATTTGGATAATTTGACATAAATGATAAGAAAACAAACACATTACAGGAATAAATAAAAAATACTTACATGAGAATTTGTCGCTTTTTGTTGCTCAAGAGCGCCCAAAAAAGAAATTTTGTTGCTCTTTAAATAATACGAGAATTGGTATATTTTTCAAACGCGGTGAAAACTTGGTTTCAAATTAGCGCCGCAAACTCAAGAAAACCAACATATCACAGAGATAAATAAAAAATAACTGCACAGGAAATTGTTGCTAAATAGTTCCCAAAAGACATTTTTCTGCCCTATAAATAATACTAGAAATGTAATTTTCCTCAAAAGCGGTGTCATTTGGTTTTCTTACGTTTGCGGTGATAACTTGACACAAAGTTGGCACCGCGTTTG